>JAUMHA010385518.1:0-12166 GCA_032359765.1 Saxidomus gigantea
TAATGCCTTTAAATTTTCTCAAATGCAGTTCTAACAAAACTGTTCTATTTACTCTAAAACATGCTTTACTTTCATTTTAACTAATATATCTATCATGACGCGTTTCATTTTGTGCACTGACCATCATTGATTGTTAAAACCTTTCTTGAATATCGGAAAATACTACATAGAAGACTGGCAAGGACGTCACGAGAAGTTTTCAAACGTCAAATATTACATGAACAAGTTTGCTCTATTAAAACCACTACCGCTTAATTTGGGTTTAAAATGACAATTAAAAAGAAACGATGACTACCATATTTAAAAGTTTTGGAAGCTTCTGACAAACGGTTGCGATTGCAAAACATATCACAGTTTATAATACTCTTTCGGAAAATTGAAAGTCATATATAATAGACATTATATTTAGAGACTAAATCTTGATAAAATTAAAAAGAAATAAAAAAAATTAAAGAAGATTTCAATGCACTTTAAATGAATATACATGTCAATCGAAACCCTAATTTTTCTCACGATGCTTTTTATTTTGATTAAAATTGTTGTATATGTTAGATTGACCAGATATGTGATATTCAATATAGAAGGTTTGGTACAAAAAACCTCGAATATTATTTCAGTTCAACTGTCTACGTGCATGGAGCTGCAAAATGGTAAAGTGACACAGTCAATAAGAAGCACGTATTATGTCTCATGTGACGAAGGATTTTCACTTGATCTCATTTTCCCCAAACAGAATGAATGCATCTGCAAAGATGGGGTGCTCAAAAGCGTTGTTGGAAATAAAAAACCTGCTTGTATACCCGGTATTACTCAGTTTTTCTTCGTAGTTATTTTGAAGATACATCTAAGCCACGTATTCTTAATATGTAATAAAAATAAGTTCAATGCATTTCGACACATTGTATTACCGATAGCTTTGCACGTCCTAAAGACATATATGAAAACATTTCAAATAACTAAAATAAAGCTAGCTAATGATTTTCATCCAGGACACTAGGTACTACGAACAGTATATTTCCAAACGGATTTTCACAATGCTTTACATAACAACTTTTCTTGTGTGGTTTGACTTATATCGTAAACTAGTTTTAGCAGGCTGTACTCGAACATGTTTAGGGCGTTTCTTACAAACCCTTAGTTATCAGTTATTGTTTCAAAATACATGTACCGCAATGACAACAGATACAATTTACAAAAATACCATTGTATAACCTATACATTTTACGTATTAACTAAAGTAATTGGTTATTTCTGTAAAAAGCATTACATGCCTTTTTCAATCAGCTGTATCTTTTACGTAAGTAATTGGTTATTTCTGTAAAAAAAATGCACTGCATGAATCTGCATCTTTGAAATATACTATTTGCTCCTTTTAATTACAGATAATTGTGTTTTGCCCTTTGAAATTGACGATCGCATGTCTGTATTTAATAAAAACCTAGTAAGCCTTTCCGGAGGATCTACAGTTGATAACGGAGACCACGTGTATTTCAACTGTTCAAAAGCAGATGAACAGAAGTACGAACCCTTGAAAAGAAGGTTTAGATGTTTGAACGGTCAGTGGTTAGAAGCTGAAAGAGATCCTAACTGGAAGTTTGGAAATAACGGAACCTTTCCAAAATGCAGAAAAGGTAAATCGAAAATGGCAGTTGACACATGTATAGCAGCAATCACACTATTTCTTGTTTTTAGCAATACATTTGACGTTGTAATTGATTGGTGTTGAATGTTTCTTACAGCAGCAGCAACAACAGAAAAACAAATTACTGAAATATACAACTCCTTTGAATCTCAAAATACCATTCCTGCATCAGGCATAAATACTATATTTGCTAAATCTAAGATATTTAAAAAGTATAAACGATGTAGAAAAGTCATGCATCAGGAAATACAATGAAAATAAGACACTATGCTTTATGCAGAAGTGTATTTACTGTCCAAATTCTAAATATATCTCAATACTCAATACTACAGTTCTAAAGCATCACATCAGTACATGTAAACACGTCTTGTTAGTCGAAGTTGATCTTCGAACGGCACGAACTGTTCAGTTCATTTCAGTAAACGTTTGTGTAGAGTAAGGCATCCAAAATGAATCAACTACAATATAGTTCTGATACCTTTGTTGTATGGCGGCACCAGTGTAGTGCATTGTAATAAGCCTATAAAACAAAACATTATTCTAATGCAAGATTAAACTACGTTAACATTTCGAACAATACAAAAGTAAAAACGGGTTAATTCAAACAATACACATGTTTAGCGAGTTTGTCAGGCTAGTTATCAAATAGAATTAACTTATTAGACAAATCTAATTAGCTCTAGTATTAAATTCAAATGTTGTAGTTGTAAAGACAATACCTAACCAAAACAAATGTTAAATTATACAACAATTGAAGAACTGAGGGAACTTGGGTCCGACTCAGTGGGATGAGACAGATGAGCTAATGTCATAGCCTCCTCGACGTCAGTCGTCGTCGTATATTTGGTTGAGTTTTTTTTAAAGTCTCAGTAACCATTCAAGATAGAGCTTTGAAACTTCATTTAGTGGGCTGACATCATTGTAGTAACAAGAGGGCCCTGTTCCAAAACTCTTGACTGCATTTTGTGTAAGTTATGCCCCTTTAAAGTCAGAATTTCGATTAAGTTTTTTTTGTTAAAATCCACCTTTTCTCAGTAACTATCCAAGGTAGAGCTTTGAAACTTAAATAGCTGGCTGACACCATAGTAGCAAAAAGAGGGGCCAGTTCAAAAACTCCCCGGTCACACAGTAACTTGCACCGTCAATAAGCTGTCAAACATTGCCCTATATTGCCCAGAAGGTACGTAAGAAACAAAGTCTGATGTTTTTCTAAAGCAACACATTAGTACATGTAAAGGAGTTAGTCAAAGTATGTCTTCGAACGGCACGAACGGTTCAACTCATTTCTTTGGAACGCCATGACCGTCTTATTATGACCTGTTTACTTATATGCGGTAGATATTTCATTATATGCGGTGGATATTGTATAATATGCAGTAGATATTTCATTATATGTGGTGGATATTTCATTATAATTTATGCGGTAGATATAATTATGTCATCATGTGTGGTATTGTTTTCTTTATATGCTGTGCTTTATTTGTTATATGTCCGAACCATCTCATCATAATGACGAAACTACTGCATATAAAGAAAATACTACCGTATATAATGCAAGAAGCACATCATATAAGGAAATCGCATGTACAGCATATAATGTGTGATCTACAGTGTATATAAACGAAAGTAAGATTGTATAATGTGATTTGCACTGCATATAAGGAAAAATGCACCACATATAATGGACACAGTGACAACCACATATATTTATGTTTACACATCATACAATGTAAAAAGCACCACGTATAACGTTTAATCTACCACAAGCAATAACACATCTACTACATATATCGGTCTTTGTACCGCACACAAATTCGAATGAACTGCATGTAAATACAGTACCACCACATATAAGAAGAGTTGTACTACATATAACAAAGAAATCACATATAATTAAATATCTACCGCATATAAGCAAACAAGTTATTATAAGACGGTCATGGCGTTCCATATATTTAAGTAAAATTTTGTGTAGAGTAAGGCATCAATAATAAATCAACCACAATATAGTTCTGATACCTTTATTGTAGGGCGGCACCAATGTAGTGCATTGTGATGAGCCTATAAAATGAAACATGATTCTAATACAATAATAAAACACGTGAATATTGCGAAAAGTACAAACGGGTTGGTTCAAACAAAACACATTTCAGACGAGTTTTTCAGGCTAGTAATTAAATAAAAATTATTGGACAAATCTGATTAGTATGAAATAAAAATGTTGTATGGACAATACCTAACCAAGAAAAATATAAAATTATACATCAATTGAAGGACTGACTCGGTGTACTAATTTGGAATGACCAGTTTGGCTAGAGTTGTCAGTAAGTGGATTAACATGCACACCACAGTGTGCCAAAGGGTTCAAAGGACCAATCAAATACCCTTCGTCTATCATACGACCAAAACGAACCAGGGTTTACACATAAACGAACAGACAATAACCGTAAAACAAAAAGGTACAACGAACACGGATGATAGTAGAAGACACAAAGAACAGACGGTGAACAACTAACAGATACAACATACCACGGAGGATATACAAGAGATACATACGACATAGCAAGAGCTAATTATTACAGGCATAAACAATTTAGCATGCATTCAAGTGAAACTTGACTTAAGTACATTTGAGTAGCTTTTTACAAAACCGAAAAGTACAAGTATAAATATTCGTCTCAGTTGTTGTGTTAAGTTGTAGTTTAGTTTCCACAGTTTTATTTACATTTAGCTAAATGTGAACCAGTTTGCGAAAATGGCGGTGTCTGTTATAAGGACAACTCTTGTAAATGCAAGCATCTTACAACAGGAGATCAGTGTGAAAAAGGTGAAAGTAATGTTCTTATATTTACTAATTATGTCTCCCATCTAGTGGTGGGGATACATATTGATTTGGTGCTGTAAGTCAGTCAGTCAGTCAAAAACAGTTTGTGCGCGCAACTCCCCCTACACGCCTTGATGGATTTAACTGTTACTTGATAGAAATGTTTAGTACAATGTGTAGATTTGCATATCGTCGGTATTTCCGGTTCAGTGATTCTTAGTGCAATTATTGTCATTTTTCGTAAACCCTAACCCTTAGTTTGTCTGCGCAGCTCTTCTTATACCGCCAGGCGGATTTCAACCAAGCTTCACATGAATGATCAGTTGCAAACCTAGTTATGCATACCGTCGGCATTTTCCTGTTCAGTGATTCTTAGCGGATTCTTTGTTGGTTGTTTTTTGAAGCCACATACCTGTGTATCCAACAGTGGTTTTGTATTACTCCCACAAGAGAACCGTAATATCTGTATTCATAAATGTACATCCCTGTTGTCACACAAAATTATGCTGAAATGTATGAGCGAACTATCCAAATGCTCAGTAGTGCAATGAAAGAAGATAAGAGTGCAATTGTAAAATAACAAGATGGTACGATACATCATTTTCATCTTGCAGTCTGTAATTATTTTGTTTACCAGAGATTAAAATGTCTTTAATACTCTATATATTAAAAATACTTTCGATTTCAGTCTTGTGTGATGACCAATGTATTGAGAATGGTGGGACGTGCATTGCCTCGGGAAATTGTTCATGTCCTGTGCTAAGATTTGGAAATAATTGTGAACGAAGTAAGAACTACTTCAGAATATTTTGTCAGAATAAGTATTTAAAGAGGGAGTCGTCAAGGTTTATGTGTAGAGCATCAGACTCATTATACGGAGGTCATGGGTGCGAATTCCGGCAGGTTCATTTGACCACGCTCTCCCCAATGACTTCTTTTTGTGCGAGTACTGGTCAGAACCCCAGGAAGAAGTCATTGAAAGTAGTTAATTTATGTTGCAAGGACGTATTCTGTATCGATGTTTAAACCAAAAAAAAAAGAATTCAGCCCGAAACTGTTAACTGATCCGGGGAAAATACGGCTATAATACTACAATCGATTTTAACATTTGTGGAACAAAACGGGGTTGAGTCAGTTTCTAAAAGGTCAAAGTCACAAAAACTTTTTAACTTTTTAAGTTTACGTGAGAGAGTGATTTATGTTTGTGAGATATGATATGTCGGATATTGGCACGTTACTATGCTCAGCATTGCTTTTTCCTATTTGTGAAGATAAACCTATGTGGTTACTGAGTAAATGTCTGTTATGCATGTACATGTATCTAGGATACCTCTATTTCGAAAACAATTTGGATAAGGAAAATAATATTGATTTGCATTTTTGCCTTGGTTTAATTGTTATGATATTTCAAACTGGTATTAAATTAAAATCAGGATGACCATCATAACTTCAACAATGATTCATACACCTTTTGATAAATCACATTAAAAGAGAAAAAATAAATGAAAACATTTTTAAATATCCCACTAGTAAAAAACCTGAAAGTCCATCCTTTCTGTCGGGTGTATTTTCGAATTTTGCCAATAAGTCAAATAACTCTGTATCATTCCTTTCTAACGTATTTTCAAAGCATTACTTATTTTTTCAAGCGTCATTCTCTTCATACTTAAATATGGTCATTTTAGACGATATAAAAACCTAAAGCTAAACATTTACCATTCTTTCGCTGAAATGTGTAAATCAATATAAACAAGGTCCAGAAGACTTCCTCGCCAAAGATTGATATATCACTGTAGTGGTGTTTTCCTTTATACAGAAGGATGCATACTTCCAGAACATAGTGCAAAACCGAAAAGCCCAAAGATTATGTATCAGGCAGGACAAGAACTTAGACAATCTGACTTTGAAAGCAAACATGGTTATAGTTTATCATCACCAGCAGGAATGACATGCCAAGACGACGGAACATGGTCAGACATTGTACATTATATAAAAGGTAGTTTGTATGATCTATTGCGATGCTATACTGAACATGTTAAACTTCTAGTTCTTTAACTAATTGATATGTCTGTTTACCTTTCCTAATTATATACATGTCTTAGTTGTATACCTGTTCGAATGTCTCTTAGGGGGCTTAGGAGGCTTTGAGTCTATGTTAGTATGCACCTGTCACATAATTCAGTTACAAAGTGTTCAATTGCTTTGATTAGTTATGATAAATTACTGTACTACGTTTAACATGTATTCGTAAATTAATTTAGGTTGTACAATGTACTACGCAGTAAACATTAACTATATCAAGCATGATATCTGAAATGTGGTCATACATGCACATGTTTCGAAAGCATAAATCTCAATTAGACTTACGTTCGAAAATTGTAACAGAAATGCACATCAAAATTTCATATTAGAGCAAAGTTTTCTTGTAACTCGGGTAAGTACCATAGTTGACACTCGTACAAAATTTTGTTCTTTTAAGGGTCACACTCCTCGGTTCCATTCTGTTCAGATTGATAACCCGCAAATGATAATACAACGAAACTTTGTTTACAAATTACTATAGCAGTTATAAATTCAGATTGTAATTAATAAGTAAGACAGACAAACACAAGGTAGCACACACATGTTAATCTAATCTATACGATCATCATTGTCGTCTGTGATTGTAGTTATTTTGCAATTATTATTATACCGTAGTTTTTACATAATTGAAAATAATGTTTTTGAATTGATATTTCTAGCAACTTTTTCGCCTTTATACTTCTATCCTAATGTCATTTAATTAAATTAAAATCATTTTATGAGAGTATTCAGGTTCCTGAAATCCACAATCATCCACCAAATAATCATTAAGAAATATAAAAGTACTTGAATATAAAATTGACCCATTTATAGTTTGTTTAAAACTATAAATAGTAAACTCTCATGCAAAATCTCTAATAGGGATTGAATGGGTTCTACCACATCTAACGTTTAAGAATGAATTGTTTAAATGGTTGTTGAATTTTAAAAGAAAAACATTCAAGTAAACACGTGGTATCATTTTTCAGTTGCTGTTTACTTGATTAGAGTAAAAACTGTTGGCGATAGATTGGCGGGTGTACAGACAGATGCAAGGGTTTATATTTACCTTCATGGACTGAATGGAAAAACAGATATAATATACCTTACTGGGTCATTTGAAAGTGGCGATATTGATGAGACAAGAAAAGAGGCTAAAGATATAAGACCAGTAAGAACCCTGTGGTATTGAAACAGTCGATGCTGCTCTTGCAATAAATGGCTACAAAACACATGGAAAACGCTAAAGTTTATGTAATGGGTTGTTGATCGGGACATTTTATCAACCATAGAACCTTGTATCTATATGTTTTCCAATATGTATTAAGATTTGACTTTTATAATTGAAACCATTAAATAGGGAAATTATTTTAATTACCATATTAATTTTTTAAACTATATAAAGACATAATATCAGTCAACATAATAGTAAAGTTCACACTATTTGTGCCTTGCCTACTTCATAAGTCCGTGATGGTCCTTTTCAGACACAGCAACTTTAGAATTAGTACCTTTAAGTTACATAAAATCATCTATGTTTGATGATATATCTCACGTTGAGAAAAAAAGGATGGTTGATCAAATGGTATCAGTCATGTGGTGTATTATAAACTTAGTTTGACTCAATGCGCAGTAAATGGGGATAATTATGTTTCCATTTGCATATCTCCGTTTTGTACAAAACATTGCAAAATGAAATTTGATTTACATATTTTAGATTACCAGTGTTGAGATAGGACATGATGGTGGCGGATTCAGACCTGATTGGAATCTTGAATATGCATCGATATTTGTGGAGAATATGAATGAATATTACGTCTTCAGACAAAATGAACCTGTTTGGGTGTACGAAAGAGATAACGTCGTTTTACCAATTCAAGGTATTTGCATAAACTTGTTATTTCTAAAACGATTAAGATATTTGATTAATAAGAGGAATAATGCAGAATATAAGATAATTATTAAGTATATAGTAAAGGATAATTTTATTTGAGAAAACATGTGTAAATGCTTATAGTCCAAACTGGATTTATATATTCAGAGGTTCGAAGCTTTACATGGAGAAATACACACGATCGTAAAAGTGGAAATATGACCTGATATAAGTAGTGCAATAATAACCGTGACAGAACGAGAGAATATCCTTTCGTCACATGTAGCGTAATAAAACGTATACGCGGGTGAAGACAGGTTTCAAATTTTCATTTTACCCTTGTTTGCAGACAGGCCCCTGTGGGATTGTGTTTAGACGCGTGCAAATATTTTTTCATATACATAAAACATGTCGTGCTCAAAGTTAGGTATATTTGCATTTTAATAGAAAGCTTCATATCGACCTTTCAACAGCAAAAATAGTCAGAGTGACCCTACGCGTGACCTCCGTAGGTAACCAATGAACCGAAAGTAGCTTATCGTCATGTACAGTGTTAACAAAAACACATGCGAGTCTGCCGATTTTGTATCAAACTGTATATTATAGCAAACTCGTAGTGAGCCGTTTCTGTAGTGTTTCGTTGGCCGTCGTCGTTATTTACGACCCCTGTAGAAAGCTTTCAAATATTAATGATTTATTCAGGACACGTTTAGCTATAAGTTTGATAGAAATTGCCATGTCTTTTCGGATTAATCTTTTCAATAACACTAAAGCTTATCTCACACTACGGCATCAACATGGAATAACACGGGCGTAAATTCATGTAGGAGGCCAGAACATTCTGGTAAAAGTCTGCAGTTTATACAGTAGCGATTAAAGTAAAAATACAAAAGTATTCATCCGTTTTTGTACCATTGAAAACGTCCTTATTTTGGTGTTTTCGACTTCAAAGGACAAAATCATAAACTCCCCTAGTGTATTTTTCCCCGAAATTAATTTTTCATCGATATAACAGGCAGTTTATCGCATAAATTTTATCGAAGATATGCGTTTTCAAAACAAAAACATCAAGACCTAGAGCTTTGATTTTAGCTGGTCTGTTTTAGACAGATGAGCTTATGTCATAGCCTCCTCGACTTTAGTCGTCGTAGTTGTATATTAGGTAAAGGTTTTTGTTAAAGTCCACCTTTTCTCAGTAGCCATTCAAGGTAGAGCTTTGAAACTTCATATTGTTGTCTGACATCATTGTAGTAACAAGAGGGGCCAGTTCCAGAACTCTTGACTGTCAAATTAATGACCCTTTAAAGTCAGAATGTAGCCTAGGATTTTGAAACTCGATCTGGAGGGCGGCCTTCGTTGTTCTTGAGGTCAGCTGGTCAAAAGACAAAGGTCAAGGACACAGTGATCCGGAATAGTAAAACGGTGTCCGGACGATTACTCGACAACGCTTAAGCGTAGTATCTTGAAACTTGATGTGAAGGTTCGTCATGACAAGCAAAGAAACTCTATAGATTTGAGATCATTATGTCAAAGGTCAAGGTCACAGTGACCCGGAATAGTAAAACGGTTTCCGGGCGATAATTCGAGAACGCATTGGCGTAGCATCTTCAAAATTGATGTGGAGGTTGATCATGACAAGCAGATGACACTTTTTTGAGGTCAGTAGGTCAAAGGTCAAGGTCACAGTGACCCAAAATTGTAAAACAGTATCGGGACGATAACTCTAGAACACTTTGGGCCAAGATCTTAAAACTTGATGTGGAGGTTGGTCTTGAACAGAAGATTACTCCAATTGACGCAGTGACCCAGAATCATACAATGGTTTCCGGGCGAAAACTTTAAAGCAACATCAATTTTAATAAAGCCAATTTTTTTTTTAATGCCAAGAAATGTTTCTGTTAGGTAAACAAAAATACAAAAGGCCATTTTTCTGAAGACCTAATTTGTTTAAGTCTAAGATTGTAAAAAAAAATTAAGCCAACAATTTTTTAATTAAAAAAATAAAGCTAAAACTTAAGCCAAAAATTAAGGCCAAATATTTTTTGAAAGCCATATGAAATTTTCTTTTTGAGGCACGTATGGATTTTCTAAGGCCATTTGAAAAAAAACATACAATTTGTCAGCAAAGGTGCATTGAACTTACAGATTTAGTGTGCAAGAGTGTATATTACCACAGAGACACTCATGTATGCTGGGGTTTGGCTGTTTCCGATGTTTCCTATTTTACTGTTGAGAATGGGAGTTGGAATGCACATGTACATATTCGATTCTGCAAATAAGAATGATTAAAACAAAACCTCTTTGTTTATGTTTGTATTATTTGTATATTTAAAGAGAGATAGTAATCTCTATGTTTATCCGTAAAACATGCAGCATTGTTACAGAATTTAATATAAAACAGAAATCTTTTGTAAGAAAGGTGGTAACCAAAAACATTGCTATATGTACATGTGTATATGTAATACTCATAATGAAATATTGCTATATCATCATAATATAAGCGCAAAAAGATAGCATTGTGTACCGACATGGCGCAACGCTTTGTAAAAGATGAAAAGCTTAGCACTATTGACTACTATTAATTAGTATTGATTATTCAAAATGTATTGTTTTAGAAATGACAAAAACTTTCGTATAATACGATGAAAAAGATCTGTGTACTTCACTTAATATGTTATTTTACTTTTTTGACAATAAATAAATTTCAAGAACTCATACTGTTTTTCATTACTTCCTAACTGGATGCTACGTTGGAATCATGATAATTTTCGACGGTCAGTCTATCCGTATAGCCGTACATACCTAGTAGACATTAGTGGGAAAGGCTTTGTGAACAACATAGCGTGCTTGGGTTTGGTTGAGTGTAGTGCGTCATTGCGATGTAAAATTGGTATGATTGGGTTAAAATGTGACGGCAACCACTGTCCAAGATTCAATCAAAATTTACAGGAATGATAAGCACGATGCCTAACTGTCATATTGTTATCACCTAAGGTTGGGTTGAGATACTTTCCTTTGACTTTTTTCAGTCAAATGCATGTAGTTTGTATACAATTGTTTGTTACCGACTTAAGCGTTGACAATTAAATATAATTGCTATTTCCCTGTGATATACTTAAGTCCCCGATAAGTCCTCGATAAGTAATATGTGGGCGCAATATTGGAACCCCGCTCGTCCGCCATGACCGCGATGTCTTTGCAACAACTGGCCGTAATCCCATGAGAACTTCACAAGAGAGGAAAGTACCAAATTTGCCGGTGCATATCGTCCAAATACATCTTGGATAATTTTTCATACATTGCACTGTATTGCCATATCTGTTCGTTTCATATCATGTTTGTTCGCGCTTATTATCGACACCATTGGCATGAATTAAATGGAAATTCACATGAAAAAAACACAGTCCCAAGCATAGTTGTGGATATTGACTTCATGGTACGCGCGGCTAATTGTTCGGTTGAATATTGTAAATACTTACAACGGGAAGAGGAAAGTATTTTGCGCACGGTAATGGAATATGTCTATTTCGTAAATTGATTGTTCTCATCGTTTTTTTTTTGTCCATTCACTCCCGCGCAGAATCTGCTGCTTCGTAAAACAAATCGAGAGAAACCTGAGGCCACATTTGTTAATCATCTTGAAAATTTGTCAGACTTTTTTCTCAATGCTTTCTAGGTCAAGATGGGGAAGGGAGGTAACTGGTAATAGTTACGACGTTTCTCAGTTTCCTCTGGCAAAAACTAATTTTGTACAAAAAGTAAATAC
>JAUMHA010385529.1:0-12166 GCA_032359765.1 Saxidomus gigantea
TGGTCAATGTTGACATATTTATGACATCTTTAAAATTGACATGAATAAGAAGATTAGGGAATTATAATTCCAAATATTTTAACTTTATAAAAACAGAGTATCCTTTCATCTTACACTGCAATAAATTTGGAGACACCTATTTGAAAAATAAAATTCAGAGAGTAAAAACCAGTTTTGGAAAGAAGTTTAATAGGATTAATGGAACTAAATATACAGTATCCCAGAAATTGGTGTGAATTTTGCTCTCTACCTGTCTGGCACAATTCTATGTTTAAAATAGGTGGCAATAGTTTCTGTTTCCCAAGATTCTTAAATAGTGGAATAATTTTAGTGAATGATTTTTTGAACACTGATGGATATTTCCTCACCTTCAATGAGTTCTCAAGAAAATACCTTGTTAATACAAATTTTTTACAATACCAAAATAAAATAGAGTCAATTAAAGGCTTTTTGGCTAATATGACTTTCCCACACTGTACCAAAAAGGAAGAAACTCCCTTACAGCCTTTATCAATCAGAATTATTAAGCCAAAAAAAAGGATGCAGAGGGATTTATGATTATATTTTAAAAACAAGTACTTTTCCAACGTCCAAAAGAAAATGGAATGAGAAACTTAACTTGAATGATAATTTTAATTGGAGATTAATATACAGACTACCTTTTAAACTAACCCAAGACTCTAAATTACAATGGTTTCAATACAAAATCAATCATAGGATTGTGGCAACAAACTACTTGTTACATAAAATGAAGATAAAAAATGATGATTTATGTTCTTTTTAAAACTGTCAAAGTGAAACACTAAAACACATATTCTGGGACTGTCCATCTACATCAACTTATTGGGGGGAGGTCAAAAGATGGTTAAATATAAACTGTCCAAATATATATAGTAACTGGTCATTAACAGATGTATTATTAGGTAATGAAAAGCTTGATAAAGCCATATTGAAATTAATTTTAATAGACAAATATACACTGCATCGTTGTAAATATAGATCTTTGATGACAAACCAGGAATAATGTTATAAGTCAAGGTGTTAGTAGGGGTGATCCTTTTTTGTACTGCACCCCCTTTTTATGTATTTTCATCACCCGTATTGACTTTGAACTTTTTTAATACTTTTTTATACTTTTTTTCAATATATCTACATTACAACTGCAATTATGGTTAATATTGTAAGAAGTATGCAATCAATAACGAAAAAAAAGTTTAAGATCGATGGAGTGGTCCCCCTTTATTTAATTTTTTGATTTCCCATCACTTTGTCTTGTTTGTTTTTTTACCGAAATAATGAATCTGATGAACCTCTGCATCACTAAATTCTATTGCTCAAGTGATACGAAAATGGTTCAGATGTTCATAAAGTTATAGTATTGTTGCGTGCGTACCTAATATTTTCTTCGTGTTATTTGCTTCGGTTTCTGTGTCTTTAGAACGTTCACCAACTGCCTCATCGCATGTAGCAGCAGCATCAACCTTGCAGGCAAGGTTTTCTCCGCATTTGGTTACATTGACTTTACCATAGCCGCATGTCTCATTCAAATAACTCTCTATCTGAGCTGGAGATAGATCGCTGAGAAACTTGCTAGGTTTTATAGTGGCATTATTGTAAAATGTATAGTTTTCACCAGAAATACTGTAATTGAAGAGAGACTCGTTTGCTTGAACCCTCCCTGAAAAGAAAAAACAACAAGACAGTCAACATGGCCCTATGTCGCTCACCTGATATTTTGACTGCAGGTCACCCACATTCCAACATGACATAGACATTTTTAAGACAAACATTCGTATCAATTTTCATGAAGATTTGACCAATTTTCATAAAGATTGGATATAAAATATTGCCTCCAGAGTGTTAACAAGGTTTTCCTTTGATTTGAACAGGTGACCTAGTGTTTGACTCAGGTGACCCAGATTCAAACCTAACCTAGACATCAACAAGAAAAAACAATCTTTGATTTAACTGTGCGATCTTGTCTTAGACACCATGTAACCCAGATTCGAACTAGACCAAGAAATTACTAAGACAAACATTCTGTGCTATTTTCGTATATATAAGGTAGACAATTTGGCCTCTACAGTGCTTACAGGGTGTTTTACAATTTGACACTAGGTAAACTAGTTTCAAACTGTATCTAGATTTATAAAGAAAACAATTCTGATCAAGTTTCATGTAGATCAGGTAGAAAATGTGGCCTCTAGAGTGCTAAACAATTTTTTTCTTTAATTTGACCTCGTGATCTAGTTTTTAACCCCAGATGACCCAATATTAAACTCGACCGAGATTTCATCAATGTTAATTTTGTCACTAAGTTTCATTAAGATAAGACTAAAATTGTGGTATCTAGAGTGCGAAATTATTGACGGACAGACGGCCGTTGATCACAATGGCTTACAATTGAGCACTTTGTGCTCAGGTGAGTTTAAAATAATTAAATTCGTTAATTTCGTTATGGACATAACTTAAATCTTAGTGTTAAGTTTTCAGGTTTAAACTTCGTAAACAGGCACGCCGGCTAAAATGGTAAACCTAAAGAAACTTATACAAAGTTCAAAGGTTTTCAAAGTGAAGGTTCTTAACAGTTGTGACTTGGTATATTCTGCAAATGTCTCGAAAAGGTAAAAGCTTACAAGTTACGCCAAATTCGTAGAGATCAGCTTCCTTTGAATCCTTTTCAATGGGATTCTTTATATCGTTTCTTGGCCGATAATCATCACTATTGTCACCATTGTTGTTGCCAAGCAGTCCAACGGTTTTGCTCTTATATATACCCTCAGAAGGAGCAATGGCCACAATGTCAAGTATATCTGTTAACTTGACCTGAAATAAAGTCTTCACTATATTAGAATCGTTAGTAAGTTTATGAAATAACTCCTAATCGACTTAAGATAAACTCCTCAAGCATGTAATTGAAATCGCTGTTTGATTAATCTTGATTGTTTTTATCTAATTATTTTATAGAGTTTCGTCAAGGTCCCATTTCGTCAATATGAATTTATATTGCCAGTTCTTCCAGAAGGTAAGGTAGCACGTGCCAATAGGATTTCACACCTGGTTTAAGGTCATTACTCAAATAATAACTCAAAGTACACACTGTCAAAAGAGTAGTTCGTTTATAATATGACACAGGGTTCGTATTTCAGTGCGTGCTGCACACCGGGCATATGAAAGAACCAGACGGCGTCTCTGGGACCGGACACACCGTTCATATGGATTATCCGGTATCAACGATAAAACTCTAATAAACATACATACGTATTTCAGTTTGGGATTTTATTTTTTGGTAGAAATGTATTTTTAATCAGTACAATCCAACTATTAACAATAAAAATTTATCCGCATTCGGAAGAAATATATAAATTAAAACAAAGTATTAATCTGCAAAAAAGCGTTTAAAATTACAAGGCAGAATCTAATATCAAAATAAGTCGAAGCTTTTTATAGTAGAGCAGGAAAGGTTTGAAAAGTGATATATTTTAAGAGAAAGGTTGTACAAAAAAGTAACAAGCTGAGTTATGTCGTGAGACATTGTTATTTACAGGTAGTTTATTGTAAAGAAATAAAAGTTGCTGGTTGTGAATCAAGGTCAAGGTCAAAATAACCACCTAAATAAAAAAAAGCTTAATTTACTTGAATCTTAAATAGTGCTTAAACACACATGGAATGCTAAAATACTCGATTTAACATAATACACTAGAACTCATGATACAAATTTAAATCAAGGTGCTGGTCTACTAATGTCACGGTCATTTCAGGGTCAATAGTCAAAAATCAACAAAAATAATCTTTAATTCTACCAAATATCAAATCTGATAAATTGTATAAATGACCTTTAAACACATATCTTTACATATTAACATAAGTATAGGATTTATCCCTTGAAATGATAGCAATTTAGTAAAAAGAATTGTTTATATACTAAGATGATAATTGAAATACCCCACCAACCACATAGGTACATAATGCATTCTTATTTTAATAAACTGATAATAAATGTCCTTATCATATTTATAAACAAATTACTTAATTTGGATAAAAAATTTGTGGTTTGTACAACAAAAACTTATGAAAGATAATGTGTGTTTATTTTCTTGCCATCAGTACTTCGGACTTAAGTTTTCGGACCTTCTCAAAACATAATGAACTCTCAAATCGATGGGAAGTTATAAATTCGGTAACCGTTCTTCAACTGTGGCAACCGACATTAGTACGGACCCGATTGGGCGCTATATCAGGTAGGCCTAATCAAATATTATAATAAGCACAATAAAGGTATGACTTTTTTCTGTTTACCTGTATGGTCAATCCAGTACTGAAATCAAGATAAATAGTACTAAAATCAAACGCGTCTGACGACACTTCTATCCCTTCAAGCTGAATATTCACATAAGCTGATCCTTCCGTTGTATTTGAGTTACCATTTACGTAAACATTACAGGTTTTGCTTTCTCGGTTTAGTATTAGTTCCACAACATCTGCATTACCGTCCTGAAAGAAAAACAAGAGGGCCATGAGGCTCACCCGAGTACCAGTGCACTTATCTCAGGAAGTCACTGGTTGCTAGGGGAAGGCACTGGTTGCTTAGGAGGAAGTCACTTGTTCCAAATGGGAAGTCACTGGTAACTAGGAGAAATGAATGGTTGCTAAGAAAGTCACTAGGTTTCTAATTAATTACTCTACATATCAAGAGGGCCATGATGGCCCTAGATCGCTCACCTAAGTACCAGTGCACCTAAATAAGAAAGTCACAGGTTGCTAGGGAACCACTGGTCTGTATTGGAATTGTCGTAATTGCAAAACAAAACTGTTGCTAGTTGCTAAGGATGTCAATGGTTACTATGAAAGTCACTGGTGGGTGGCAAGATTATGCTAAAGGTTGCTAAGGAAGCCATTTGTTGCTAGAGAAAGGCATTGGTTGCTAGGGAAAGTCATTGGTTGCTAGGGGACTAAACTGTTGCTTATGAATTCACTTGTTGCTAGGGGAAGTCCCTGGTTGCTAAATAAGTCACTGGTTGCTTAGGAAATCGCTGATTGCTAAGGAAAGGCACTGGTTGCAAGGGGAAGTAACTGGTTTCCAGGGGAAGTCAATGGGTGCTAAGGAAGTCAGTTGTTCCAAGGAGAAGTCAGTGGTTTCAAGGGGAGGTCACTGGTTTCTTAGGAAGTAACTGGCTGCTTAGGAAGTCACTGTTTCCTTGGTAAGTCACTGGTTGTTATATAATCTCACTGGAAGCTATTTTTTCTATAACTTTATATATAAACAAGGAACCAGTGACACCCTGGGTGTGGTCAACAATATTTCAACAATCCTGGTAGAGGAATTCTAGTCAGTATTACATAATAAATATCTAAGCTCTATGCCTTTAGATTTCATAGAAGATTTTTTACGTTTTCCTATATGTTGCCATAGAAACCACAGTTCTGCATGGAACATAATTCTTTGAACAATTTTACTGGAGATTCATGCATGAAACATTCCTGCCAAGTTTCATCAACACTTATTAGGATTAGAGAAGAAATTAATGTGCTAGAGTGTAAGAACAGTTAAATATTGAATTTTTTGTTAAATCAAGGACCATAACTCTAAACGAACTGATCCATTCAAGCCCATAATTAAACTCATCCGAGATCTTATAGTCATACACATTCTCTGTAAATATTATTAGGATTAGTTATGAAATGAAGGTGCTAGAGTGTAAACATAGTTAAAGTTCGCAATATTTGATAAATAAGGGGCCATAATTCTAGAAGAACTAATCCTATCAAGCCCATAATTGATTCCATCCGAGATCTTATGGTCATACACATTCTCTGTAAATATGATAATGATATGTGAAGAAATGAAGGTGCTAGAGTGTAAACATAATTATTTTTTTCTTAAATCAGGGGCCATAACTCTTATAGACCTTATCCGATCAAGCCCATAATTGAACTCATTCGAGATCTCATAGTCATACAAATTTTCTGTAGATATGGCTAGAATATGTGAAGAAAAAGAAGGTGGGGGGCATAATTCCTGAAGTGCTTATCCGATCAATCCCATTATTACACTCATTCGAGGTCTTGTGGCTATATGCATTGTGTTCAAGTTTCTTTATAATCGCTTTAAACATGTAGCTGCTAGAGTGTAAACAAACTAATCGTGGACGGACCGTCGGAATACGACGGACGACGGCCATTCAACGATCCTAAAACAAGGTACCCCCCTCCCGCGGACAAGGTGAATTTTAAATACTTAATATCTACATGTAGGCTCTTAGACCTTGTGGTGACTTTTAAAAAAAGGCTACATGCCAAATATCTAAGTTCTTGCAGTTTTTGACAAGGAGATTTTCAAAAGTTTTTCCTTTTTTGTTGCCATAGCAACCAGAGTTTGGCATGGTATGGAATGGAATTCTTTAAACAATTTTGGTAGAGCTTCATACAGGAACATTTCTGCCAAATTCCATCAACATTGCCAAAGTAACTTCAGAGGAGATGTCATTTGAAGCAAATGTGAACGACGGACGAGGGACGGACGATCCTAAAAGCTCATCATGACCGCTCGTGGTCAGGTGAGGTAATAAAGCATCACTTGAGCTGTGCCATGAAATATCCTAAGGCTCTGTAAGATATTTTTGCCGTGAAATGTCCCAAGGTTCTGTAAGATATTTTTGCCGTGAAATGTCCTAAGGCTCTGTAAGATATTTTGCCGTGAAATGTCCTAAGGCTCTGTAAGATATTTTTGCCGTGAAATGTCCTAAGGCTCTGTTAGATATTTTTGCCGTGAAATGTCCTAAGGCTCTGTAAGATATTTTGCCGTGAAATGTCCCAAGGCTCTGTAAGATATTTTGCCGTGAAATGTCCTAATGCTCTGTAAGATATTTTGCCGTGAAATGTCCCAAGGCTCTGTAAGACATCTGTGCCATGGAAATGTCATTGTTACCATTTAGTATATGAAAAATCTAACCTTTAAAAATGAATGTTGATTGTAAAAACGTATATTTACTTAAAACATTAGAAACTTAATTCACTGCTACACTTTATTTCTAGAAATGTACCTGTGCTGCAAGTCCAACAAAAGCCGTGGCATCCGTGTTATTTTCATTTGCTAAGTCAGTCCTGACTTGAACATTGACCAATCTGGAAAGATTTAAGGGAAAGTTTACAACAAAGCATATTTTTCTTTCGCCTTATTTCAGATCACTGCAGTAGAAGCTGAAGCACCTAAGAATAACGTATTTCTTTTAAATTTAAATAGAATCTGAAAGTTTTTTTCGTTTTATCTGAGTATATATACATAATGCAAAACTCACGTGTCCGTTTTATTCATTAACTTGAGCAGTATGAATTCACCTCTGGCATTGAATGTATAACGAGCCCCATCTAGCGTTGTTATATGAGGATCTCCAAAAGAAGGAGCTGCAACACAATATTTTAAAGGATAATCGTATGGTAATAAATACATTAAGAACATATAAATATATAATCAGGCAATATGCAATAAACGATTTGCTTTTCCATCTTTCGAAGCTCAGTCAGTACCTAACTACATATGATATTGCATTATGCTATTTCAATGACTTACACACATTCAAAGATATTTTAGTGTAAATAATGGAGTTTTGCATGTCTTCAAAATAGCAATGATACGTATTTCTTTTAGGCAATAGTTTTCCTTGAATAACTTTAAGATTGTTCGGTGGAAATCCAAATCTGACTGTTTACACAATAAAACTAGATTGTTTTTTTAGAAAAACATATGCCGTATATCTCCCCCGCCCAACCCTGACTCCCTCTCCAAGTGACATTGACCTTTGACCCACTGATCTTAAACTCAGGGGTCATTTATATGTTATCGCCAACAATTCAACCACGTTTTTTCATTATATTATCAACTGTTCTTCAGTTATTGATTGGGAAACAATTTTCTAATTAAACGGTTATGTGACCTCGAACAAGGATTTTGAAGAACAGCGGACAGTATTTTTCTAGTTTTAGGCCCCTATGACCCTTGACACTAGACCCCAAATTAAAGTATACACAATAAGCTTCATTACGGATGCTTTCTACCAAGTCAAGTTTTGCGAAAATATAACAAGGAGAGCGGATATAGTAAAGTGGATGTGATACATAATTCATTTCTATGTTGCCATACAGCAAAGTGAGTTCATGTAAAATAGAATGGAAGAAAGAAATAAACATACAAAAGGGCCTTGGTGGCCCTAAATCGCTCAACTGAGTACCATTGCTCTTCACGCCAATGTTACAAGTCCAACACCCCACACAAATGTCCAGATACTGACTCATACATTGCTATAGCTTTCTACCCAAGTTTCAACTTTTCATGACCCATACACAATGTTACATACTAAATATCTAAGCTATTTGCCTTTCAGTTGTTGATAAGATGCTTGAAGCTTTATTCGTTAGTGTTGACATGAGAACCAGAGTTCTGCATGCAATATAATTCTTTTAACATCTTTGATAGAGGACGTGAACGAAACATTCATGTGAATTTAGGTTGAGTTTGACAAAACCGTTTTGGAGGAGATGTTGTTCGAATGAAACTATTGACGACAGACGATGGACGACGGACACAGAGTGCTCACAATAGCTACTTATGAGCACTTCTTAGTCAGATGTGCAAAAATGGAGACTTACACCAAGATGGTGGCCTGTATTCGGTGCAGGTATCAGATGGATTTATGTTGTAGAACAGGGTGCATTTATTAGAGTCTTTACAGCAACTAGTGTATGCTTGTAAAGCTGTGCCAACTTCTATATACCCGCCTCCGGGATACCCTTGAAGCAAACTTCCAGCTGAACTGTAAAACAAACATGGATAAGTTTGCATGAATCTGCTAAGAAGATACCCTACTGGAGGTAACTATGTTCCAATATTTGCAGCTTTTACGAACAGTATTGACAATATCGTCATACACATAACAATAATGTACATTTTATCGTGCACGCCTTGGAACAATAAGCACGGTCTAAACTGAAATATGTATAATTTTTAAATAAGCTGGACACCTACTTAATCTGAATTAATTTCATTTTTTCAAAAGCAATTTTCTACAAATGAATTAAACATGGCAAACAAAACAATCGCTATAATTATGATAAGCCGGTGTCACTTTCGTGAAAAGTCATGCAAGCTTTGAGCGAAATGATATTCAAACTTAATGTACATCATCCTGTCATCTAATTAATTGATTATAATATAGTTTTATAAAGCAATGCATTTGTTCTGTGTTGCAGTTTCAGCTTATTGTATTATGCAAAGGGGTTAATTACAATTTAAATACATTGACGTGAACTTGTCTCATACCTGTAGTGGCATCTCTGTCTGGCATTGTAATGTCCGCGCCTAAATCTGGAAACATACTGAATTCCATCGGAAGAGCTTTTATCAAGTTTGAATCTTCTATCGTTCTGAATTTGTAAAAGGCTGCATGGGCAATGATCGACCAATGATCTGGCATCCTGTATAACTGATTTAAGACCGTCATCAGAAATAGCTGTAAGACATGCGGACTCCGTAACCCAGTCGGTGCTCGATGATGTTACATTAAAAATCCACCTTCCCGTGATCTCTAGAAAATTTTAAAATACATGTAGTTTATGTTTTGTGTGTAAATTGATATTTACTTAATAATGTTTTTAAAATTATCATAATTCCACCGGTTATATATACTAAGATTAATTAACGTCTTTGACAGTCGTTCGCTGTAGGTTTATTCCTTTTAAAATTAGAATGAATGACATGCTTGTACCCTGTAGACATTTAAATAAAATGCATATATGTTCCTTTTAAACAAATCATAAAGAAATGAACCTCCAGTTCTTTTTTTGTTCACATCTGTGAAATCGTTACTCCCAAAAGTAATAACTCCTGCCCAAGTGTTGTCAGAATAACCAACAGTTACAAATCTGTCGGATCCTTCCTTCCATGTAAAATATTCTTGATCATAGTTAAACATCAAGTAAGTATCAAAGCCGACTTTGCTAATGACTGCTTGAAAATTTGCCGTCTGAAAGAGAAAAGTATGTAAATGATCGTTAAAAACATTGTTCATTTTGGGAAGCGAGCGCTTGTCCACAGTTTCTTTACGAATACAAATGTTCAAACGTAGAACATGTGGCTGCAAAACATGCACTACAACTAGCTCACACAGATAGAAAATCGCCTAATAAAACCTTAATTTCATAAAAGCAATGCCAATTTTGTAAAACTTCTTTTAATTTAAAAACTTGTAGAATGCCTGTGTGACACGTTGCTGGCACTACACGCGATTTTTGTTCCGCAGAAAAATGTTGTACATTTGCGTTTCTATTATGACAATGTGCGTTAAATGATCACTCAATCTTTGATCACTATGCTTCAATATATACTCAGTTCCAAAAGAAAGTGTGCACTTAGGTTTTTGTTAAATTTATGTATTATTTTTAACAGAAATATCATAATGTTTGGCATCAAAATTTAGAGCAATTTATGCTCAATTGCCTGTACATTGACAGCTCATTCAATCGATAGTAAAATTGTGTAAAGGTAGTGTTCGAAATTCGAAACCGATACGTTTTATCAAAATGGAGAAATAAAAAAGTGCACACTTTCTTTTGGAACTGAGTATACACATAAAACATAGCCGTCAATGAAAGAATGAATCCCCCAACTACGAATAACGGCAGCAGACAAGTAAAGATTTTAACAAGTCCAGAGATAACGCTTTCTCTCGAGTACAAAAGTTAAAATATCAATATGAAGTAGGATTACACCTAACAGAAAGTGTGGATTTTCAATTTTTTACAAGGATACAAGTAGTCAAAAAAGATTTTCATAAATTTTCTTTATATTCAATGGGATTAAAACTGTGATGCAGATTCGTATATTTTGGGTTTAACTGTGACAATGTTCATTTTCAAGTAGTGTAGTATAAGTCAGTGAGAATTGTATTGGTTAATTCAAAATGGTCAATTTAAAGGGTAATTTCACTTTTGCTTACCTCATATCTTGAATTCTGACTGAAGGGATAAGGTACCGCTTTCGTCCATGTTACCAGTATGCTTACACTGAAAAATAATGGATTGTCTTTTGGAAAAAAATGTTTTAAATGGTGTTGTAAGGCCTTTAATTGAATTACAAAACTTCGGGATTCACTGAAGCTTTATTCAGATATTAATTGTACGACATGATTTGGAAACAAGCAACCTCACAAAGAAAAAGTAAACCGACCATCCATTTAGATAAGTGGATTAACTGATTTAACGTCAAGCTAAATTAGGTTCAAACTATATCTTGTCTAGATATCGACAAACACAAAAGGAAAGACTAACCAAGTCTTTCTCTAACTCTATGCAGAATATTTTTCATAAATTTCTTCTTGTCTATCGGTGTTTTTGAGGGGCATGTATTACGAGGATCTCGTACTAGTATTTTGTATGTTACATAGATTTTAAGTAGCGTTATACTAAACCTGGGTTTGTCTGTCCCCATTGCATTTCCTATCAAGGTAAGGGTCTGACTGTCCATAGAAACTTCTGTGCTCACACCGGAATCTTGTCCTTGTGTTTCTATGTTAGACCATAATGGCGCTATTATTGGGAACTTAAACTCATTCCATGAAGTTTGATTACTTGGAGGATAGCGCTGGTTCAAATAATTTCCGAGTGTAATGTACCCATTCATGCTTACCTACTCAAAAGAAAAAAATGTATATTAGAAACCCTTGCTTTTAGTATGGACCTAGATAAGCCTAGATGCAACTAAATTACATTAAAGTACCTGTCGCGACTTCAAACATAAACACATTGTTTAACACAGCGGTCTCTGTTACAGATTACAAATAACCATTAACGATACACACACAATACTTGCAAATAAGTCTGGATTTTTTTTAACAAGTTTTAAAAAATTGTATCATAAATTAAATAATTTCATATATTATCTGAAAGATTTTTGGCGTATTGTAGTTTCTGTACAGAATATAATGATTGTACTGATCTCGTATATAAATATATATTATTCAAAAATTGACTGTAAGTTTGTATGTAAGATTTAATATTCTTACTTTTTTTCAAGATTGTGTTATTTGGTTTAAATATCAAATTTCATTAACAAAACGTTGTTTTTTTATTATAAAATTACTTAAATATAAATAATTATAAGGTTTTACGAAAT
>JAUMHA010385540.1:0-12164 GCA_032359765.1 Saxidomus gigantea
CGACACAGTCGGTTAATATACAGAGATACTACGACACAGTCGGTTAATATACAGAGATACTACGACACAGTCGGTTAATCGAGCATAAATCGCATTATTATATCAAACAATAAAACGTAATTTCCCGCATCTTATATAATGCAACTCTATTTGACTTTTTTTTTCAAACGAAAAAAAATCTTATATCTTATAAATTCGCATTGATATATTTAATTAAACGCAATGTTATTGTCTTACTAAGTCATAATCCATAAACGATTTTAAAAGCTAAAGTAATAGAAATAAGGAAAAAAGCTCACCTTTTAACACTCCATCTAGTTACGAATTTACAAATGGAGCTGTGTTTTTAATGCGTTTTCTTTTTCAGTGAAGTTTAATGTTATTCAGCCCAATAAAGTTATTCAACCCTGCAAAGCTTATGAAATACGCTTTTCTCATGCATCGAACCTTGTCAAACGGAGTACGCCTTTTTACCCAAAAGTACATGGTATAATCGAACCTTTGAAGACTCTGGCTTATTTAGAGAAATTAAAAACGAACGATATATTCACAACAGTTCAGAAGTCGAAAAATATGTATTTTATCTCGTCATCCTCAAAATTGTACATTAAGAGAGCCGGATTAAACTAATATATTTTATGTACAATATTTAAATGAAATGTAATCCCTATATAAATAAAAAAAGTGGTTAAGATTTTTAACTTTGAAACTTTGGATGCAAATTCGTCGAGTTCACAGTAGTGAAGGGTGATGTGTTACAGACATATTATAATGTCCGCCTTTCGTACAGAGACCCGCTATTATGGACTCACCAGTCACCCGTCGATGGTGATCAGATATTTGCTAACATGTCAGAATAGGTGGAATGATAATGGAAGAGGATATGTATATTTTATCAGAGTAATAGTTTAAAGGAAAGTTGGCTTTTACACTTCGGAATCAGAATAAGAAAGCTCGGTTAACACTAACTCTTATCACATATTTACTTTGAAGAAAGCCCTTTCAATACTGTGTTCGAATGCACCAATATGTTTTTTTTTATATTCGTAAACAAGACATAGCTTAAAAAAATAAACAGCGTTCAGCCGAGGTTCATTAAAGTATGTACATAAATATCGTTCCTGGGAAAGTTATCAAGGGAGGCGATTGAATATGCAGTCTATCTTTCCTTTCGACAGCTACAGGTGTACATCATTTTTCAGCGATCACGTGATACAAATTCCATTCGCAACGTTTCCATCAAATTTTATAATATTTGATTGGTCTGTGATAATGAGCAGCCGTCATGGATTAGCAAAATCTAAAAACGGCCAATATACATTGTACTTAAAAGTAGCATTTCAACCACGAACACAATTTTGCGAAATTGTATTACAAAGTATTGGCAGCATAATATATAACAGATATTAGCAAGATTTATAAACATTTACAGCTTAATATATAACAGATATTAGCAAGATTTATTAACATTTACAGCATAATATATAACCGATATTAGCAAGATTTATTAACATTTTCTTCACAACAATTGGAAACAACAACTTTTGGTGTTAATGTGTTGTCAATGAAAGTTAAAGACTCTAACTCTTATTAAAGAAGTGAGCAATAACACAGTTATGCCTAGTGTCTACACAAATAACAACTACTCTCCTGAGCAGACGACAAATGTCGTCTGATCCGCATTTAAATTGTTAGCCTTTTGGATTACAAATCTGCAAAACACCCCTGTTTAAAGAAATAGACTTGCTGAAATTGAAAGTCAGAAGATCTCATTTTAAAAATCTAGGTAGAAATGGGTAAAATACTCATTAGTTTCTTGCTACCCAAGATTCAACTGGTGCTCTGTATGAACAAAGTATGTCTCTTCTAAGTCAGACACTCTTTTTTGATGACTGTTAAAGTTTTGAAATAAAATTGTACCTTTTGTACAGACGGATAAGACCATATATTAGTAAGAAATGCTTTGTGAAAGTAGACCCTTGGTGGAGCCTCAGAATGCAGTTAAAGTTTTAAAGTCCCAGGATCACTTGGAATAGGCTGATAAGGTAAATATAATTAACTGATAGTATAATGTTACAATGTAGAACCATGTTGTATTCAGTCTAAAATAATGTTGACAAATGACTATCGTACTGAAGTGGTTTCTTCACGCAAAAGAGTTGCCAGAAAATCTTTCTTATTTTTTGCAATGTCGTTTAAAATTTTACTGCGCTATTTTGCTTACATGTATCTATCGATTTAAAAAGCAATTTTGGAATGTTTTTGGTACAAATAGCCTGTAATACATCTTTCTTGGTAAAATAAGAGCTAATCGTAATTATGCTACTGGGACTTCAAAAGATTGTGTATACTAATAATATTAGTATAGGGAAACTTACAGTCGCATAAAAGAGTATACTCTAGAGCTATGCCAGTAATATTTACAAAATGCATTAACAATTCATGACACAATTAAACAGCTGTATCAAGCTATATGACATGAATATTTGCATATATTGTTTAGCAGTAAAATATCAAGAAAGCAATTGCTATCAAGACCGGTAATTGTTTAACATATAAAAAGGCAATCTTGTTCTAAAATCATTTCAACAGGTGGATCAAAAGTCATAAATATGAGAGACTTATAGATTTTTACCAAGCTTTACCACATGTCCATTAAAGATTTAGTAAAACCTGCAATTGGAAACCGTGCTACACAATTGTTTTCAAAACACCCATTATATCTATTTGCATATATTGTTAAGCAATAAAATATGAAGAAAGCAATCGATATCAAGACAGGCAATTATTTAACATAAAAAAGGCAATCTTGTAGCCTAACGGCTCGGGTAATATAAGTCTAGGCGGGTAATATATCCCCATATACTACTTCAAAAACCAAATAACATATAATACACAGTGAATCTACTAGAATTATTGAAATATACCGGTACACATATTGATCTTGAAGACATGCTTTCATAAAAGTATAGATGTTTTTCTTCAGTTGAGTGCCAATTACGAAACTGTGAACCGGCAGCTTTAAACAAACTGGACTTGTTTGTTCTGTCCTATCTGATGTTGCAGGAATTTGTGTTCTTTTATTTTACCTATGTCTGTGCAGCTCCTGGAGACAATATAACAAAGTATTACAGCCTAAACTGTTAATATAAGTTATAAAATAAGCTTGTGTGTAAGTACTGAAATTTTAATGTAAGAAATTACTCTAATTTTCTAAATTGTGTAATATTTTTCATTTCAAGTAATTATAAAATTTAGAATAAAGGAAGAAAATACAAATCCACGTGGATTTCAAGATAAATATCAATAGATGCAAAAGTTTTGCATCCTTGAAAACAGGTAAAGATATAATTATACATGTAGCACATGCATATTCGCAGGCACTTACGAGATATACATTTTAAATTACTGTAAAATTTGTACCTTCTTCAGGATTTCAACCAATCTGTTTCTGATAAGCTGCTCGTCCTGTTGCTTATTCTTTTTAGCCCTTTTAAACCCCCACCAGCTTGTTGTAGTTTCAGTGGGACCGGTAGTATCTGTGGTTGGCGGGGCTGTGGTTGTCGGTGCAGTGGTTGGCGGGGCTGTGGCTGGCGGGGCGGTAGTACCTGATGCTGTCGGTGTAGTTACAGAGGGTTTGGTACTAACTGTTGTGTTTTCTGTGAGGAAATGAATGTATAATTATGTTACGAGTCACTCTGAAATATGAGGATGTCAATCCATATATTACTGCAATTCGACACGAAAGTAATCGAACCATACCATCAGTCTGTTGAATATTGATACTGTTTTGCCGTCAATAAATACATTCTCGTCTACATTAGTTTTGTTGGATAAACTTGCTATCCTTACTATCTTAACAATGTTGTAAAACATGGTACATGTATATATTTTAACAAAACGTATGTTGTCATTATTGTATTACCAAAATAAAAGTTGAAGCAATCTTTTAAAAAAATGTGCTTGTTGCTGATTTTTCAATATCGGCTGATATTTGAGCAAGATTTATGCAAAAATCTAGCTATTTTCAAAAATAGTATACGTTCTGATATGTTTGTCTAGGGCCTTTTGTTGATGAACATGTGTTAATTCCTTTTTTGGAGCATTCCTAATTTCGAGCATTCCTAATTTCGGGTGGTACATGCATTTGAACGTATTCCGTAAAAAACATCAAGACTCAATACGAGTCACATTTTAATTAATTTAAAAGTATACTTAAATGAGTAAATTACTGTAGGAAATTGTATAAACGTTAGCAGGCACCTGATGTGACGTTTCTTAGCGCACTATTTATAGCCTCGAGTACTCCACTCATATAGTCACCCGTATAAGCTGCAAATGAAAATTATTTATGTAAGAAAAAAGTAAAAAATCTTAAATTGACACATTGTTACAAGTTGCACTATGAAAGAGGATATTAATAAAAACAACCCCCTCCCCTCCCCTGCTGCCCCCAATGCAAATATACTGCTTCAGAATGAATAGTTATACAGACCAAAGACGTTGAACCAACTTGACTGAATTGTTGAATAACCTTATATTAATTGGTTTCGTAGATTTAAGTATAATAGATGCTAATTGACAAGAAGAACTAAGACTGAAAGATCGTAACGTTAATCTCTCGTTACGAGGTGAATACTGGTGTGCAATACTATTGGTAATTTAAAGTTCTAAGAAATCATCCTATTAACGTATACTAATTTAATTTAAAGCTGCCCGTTCACAGTTTCCGGTGAAAAATGAAATTTCTCCAAAAGGATTTACTAAAACATAAAGTGTAGAAGTAAATTCTAGAATCAACACCACAAGGTAAAATCATCATTGCATTTGGCTAAAGTCCATTGAAAATGTTGTTTGGTTAGGTTTAACGGCACCGGTACGTTGTATAGTTATGTTTGGCTTTGTAACGCTTTACAATTTAGTAGCGTTGCGTATAATTACAAATATAAAGATATACTTTACACAGTAATTTATACTGGAACCTTTTTTATTTGAATATTCGTTCTAAAATATGTTGTTTTTTTCAGAGACTTTGAAGAACTTTATTTTTTCACCAAAATCTTAGAAAAATCTTAAAAATTAACTCAGCATATTTTATACTTGATACGCGGTAACGCATACAATGTTGTTCAATGTCACCTACTTGTACTATCAGCTAAACTGTTCATGGCGTCTAAGGTGTTAGATATGTTGTTAAGTCTTTGTTCAGGCGTTATGTCATCATTTCCGAGATGTATGTCGTGAGACATCTGTTGGTCCAGCATCCTTTCTATAATGAAATACAATAAATGAAATGAAACCCTTGCATTTGCAGGCAACACACGATATTTAAGTATGAAACATAATTCGCTCAAACATTATTTATTTCTTGCAATCAGTTCATACTCTAACCTGATTAAAAATCATAGCCTGAATAGCGATATGCTAGATCGTGTGCTGCAGTCAGGAAGACTCCTAGCCTTAACAACAGAAATTCATACTTTCTGTTCTTGTACTTAAACACTCAAATTGAAACTTCGATTTTCTTTTTAAACTATGAGTTTGTCTTATCTTTTATACTAAGTTTGCATTATCTGGTATACTGAGTCTGTATTTGTATTATCTGGTATAGTGAGTTTGTATTATGTGGTATAGTGAGTTTGTATTTTCTGGTATACTAAGTTTGTATTATCTGATATATACTGAGCTTGTATTATCTGGTATACTGAGTTTGTATTATCTGGTATACTGAGTTTGTATTTTCTGGTATACTGAGTTTGTATTATCTGGTATACTGAGTTTGTATTATCTGGTATACTGAGTTTATATTAGCTTGTATACTAAGTTTGTATTATCTGATATATACTGAGCGTGTATCATCTGGTATACTGAGTTTGTATTATCTGGTATACTGAGTTTGTATTATCTGGTATACTGAGTTTGTATCATCTGGTATATTGAGTTTGTATTATCTGGTATACTGAGGTTTTACTATACTAAGTTTGTATTATTTGGTATACTGAGTTTGTGCTATCTGGTATACTAAGTTTGTGGTATCTTATTTACTAAGGACTGTTCGCGTATTCTTTTCCATCTCATAATACCAAGCATATTCGAAGTCTTCACCATATCTGGTCACCAGAATTATATACAGATCATTCAACGCAAATCCTAGACGTGGCATTGTATCACTATCGACTGAAATAAAGCAAAACGATATTTCAGTGCAATTGTTAAAGCCCCAGGAGCACCAGTACAAGTGGGTTCTTATTTTACCAAGAAAGATGTCTTTCCGGCGAAAATGAACTGGGTGCTGTGGGGCTCGTTTTGGGGAGGCTGCGTTTTTGGTACGATTTTTGGTACGTTTTTGGTATATCAATAAGTTTGATATTATTTTTGTTTTTATTTGTATCAAAAACATTCTTAACTTAGATTTTTAAATGATAGGTACATTTTAGAAATATAGCGCAATATTTTTTTTCAATGATATTGCAAAAAATAAGAAAGTCTTTCTGGTAACTCTTTTTCATGAATAACGACTTGAATACGAAAGAAAGGCATATGCCAACATTGTTTTAGAGTGAACAGAACATGGTTCTATCCTATCCTATCAGTAAATTAATTTTTCTATATCAATAAATTCAAAGTGATCCGGGGACTTTAAATAATACATACTTTTTCAGTGTGATCATTCACATATTATGATTAACAATACAATACATAGAGGACAACGTGAAGATGACGTACACTGTAGCAGATAACCGCACTATTATTCATGTAAATTCATTTGATAATGTAGAGTTTATACTTTCTTGCACTCATGATCTACCTTTTTATACTATGGTTGTTAACGTTTTGTGTACGCGTGTATATATATTACGTCACTGTACATTATCCTTAACGAACTGTTTCTGAAATTCTATAAAATAAACAGAAAAATAATGTATTTCTGGCGAAACTGACTACTATTGAATCATAACTTATTTCTAACGTTACACTTTAAAGAGGCACTCCCTTAAACTGGTGTCACATTAAATAACTTCAAAAGCATAAATAATAAAATATGTTTAAGTATTATTACTTAACCTTAAAGTTTTAGCTATACGGTACAGTCATCATCGTTAAAATCAGTGTTTTAAAATATGCTGCAGTACCGTATTGCATTTATCTATCATTTTACATTCGTTGAACACATTCTTTATGTTTGGAGAATATAATCTGCTATATGTAGGGAGTGTCTCATTAAATCGAAAGTACCTGCAACGCTTTCTGACAATACGTTTTGGTGAGGCGACATAAATAGGAAAAAAAGGCTTATGTCAGCATTGTATAAGAGCAAAAAGAGCATTATTCTCTCTATATTATCATTATTTATATGTCCTTTGAGTGAATTTTAAAGAGGCACTCCCTACATCTAGCAGATTATATTCTAGAAACATGGATTATGTGTTCAATTAACGTAAAATGATAAATGAATACAATTTCAAAGAAGATCCTATGGCGAAATATGCCTCATTTTACCACAATTAATCAATATGGAGGCTTTCTGTAATAAATAGCATCCACCCATTAATTGTACAATAACAACTCTACATAGATTATTGAATGGTGTACGGCACAGTAACTGCAGTATATTTTAAACCGCCGATTTGATGGATAATGACTGGTTATGCATAGCTGAAACGTTTAGGTTAAGGTATAATACTTCCAAATATTATATTTTTATGTTTTGGAGGTTATTCAGTTCGACATTAGTAAAAGGGTATGTCCCTTTAAGGGATCTTTGTACTTTTACTAAAACAGAAGATGTACAGACGGCGCAGTCGGCTGATGAACGGTAGGTTACAATAGCTCACTGTAAAGATACACGTATGCACGTGTTCCTATCTTAACCCGTAAGTTACCACTTTCATGAGATATTCATTTTTTTAAATCGGGCTTAATTTTGTCAGGAAAGTAATGCTCTATACCTGGTAAGTTGATTTCTCAAGTCAAACATTATAAAAGACGCACGTTTGGATAGTATCAGTTGGAGCATTGCTTGTGTTTCATTAGAAACTGATGAATCGTAAATGAACGATCTATTTAATATAATTGAAAATGAATATAAACACATTGATTGTGAGATCTTACGTGCGATCAACTTATCGTCTAACTCCTTGATTGCCGTCTCAAGTCTTGCGATTTCTTTTTGAAGTTCTTCGTCATTTCCATCACTATAATCGTCTTGAAAATAAAATTGTAAAAGTAAATTATCCATAAATTGAGTACTTTGAAAATATACCGAATACGCTGATTTGTGAATATATTTTTTAAAAGTTCACAAGTGTTGTATATGTAAAAAAGAAATACTGCAAAAGTAGATAGGCACTATAAGACTTATATGGAAAGAGGCGCTCCCTAAAAATCTAGAAGCTTCATAGGTGAACAACTGACAAAAACTTCTCATATTGTCATATACTTATTTTCCACAAATGTAGCAACAGATCTTCAAATAATAATGAAATCTGTGATGAACTGTTAATATGCAACCGTTATATAGTTAGTAAGACTCTTTAGCAGAAAATGAATTCGGCACTTGCCTTTAAACACTGAAAGGGTGTTTGATATGTCACCAAGTAACAACTGTAACTGATTTATTGCCATATTCTTTCCTTCTGGACGCGGAGGGGCGTCAGTGGAGTCCAAAACCCGTCTTCTTGCATCCTGTCCTCGGGCGAGTGATAAAAATTTTGCTAATCTGCAAAAAGTGTGTACATTTTTATGGTCGTTTTTAATTATGTCGTGCAGAATACATGTATTCATCAGGGTAGTTTTACATAGAGTTAATAACCATTTTCTGTTTCCTATGGTATATTTAACACTAAAAAACTTATGGTAATGTAAAAAAGCTCTGTTCTAAGGCTCACACTGTCTATAATCAGAGAACTGCGATGTACTATAGTTATTAAGACACAAATTAGAAACCGTCAATAAGACGTTCAGGTCAAGATATTTTCAAAAGAACTTGTTATATCTTTAAAGTCACAGGATCACATTGACAAGTAGCTCTTATTTTACCAAGAAAGATGTCTTACCGGCGGAAATGACCTCCTAAAAACATGAATAACTTTACTTTTTAAAGCGATGTACATGTACGAAAACGAAGAAATGAATATGTCAACATTGTTTTAGAGTGAATAGAACGCGGCTCTATCATTATCCTATCAGTATATTTATTTTACAATATCAGTAAATTCAAAACGATCCTAGGACCTGAAGCATTACAAATTGAAATGAATAATATTATACCAAAATGATTCATGATTGCTCGTTCACAGTAGCCGGTGAAAAAAGTTAGCTTCTCCAAATTGATATACCAAAGAACAAAATGTAAAAGTAATTGCTAAAATCAACAACAGAGCTAAAACTCAAGGTAGGATCTGTTGGTGAGCTGGGTTTTACGGCACCGCTACTGTGCGATACGCTATATTTTTATATTTGAATTTCAAAAGCGTTTGTAACGCTTTATAATTTGGTAGCATATAATTTCAAATAATTATACAAATATACTCGACAGGAAGTTGTACTGAAACCTTTTCATTTGACTGTATGTTCTAAAAAATTAGTTTCGGTCAGTTGAAAGAACCTTTTTCATCAAAAGCTTTAGCGTTTCACCAGGATAAACTGAAGCTCAATAATTGACATAAAAGATTTACATTTTAACGAATCTCTTCCTAAGGACACATGTTACAATTTACTAGCAGATTTTTATACACCGTATACAGCATACGTTATACCGGTTTAAAATTCACGGATATCTTTTACACTAACTTAATATACATAATATGCATATTGTCTGATCTCACACAATATGCCGTAGTTGTGAATGTTTGGCTTTAACATGTTTAAAACTGTAATATTCTGAGGTCACAAACTTTTTATAAGTTGTTTCGGTTCAGCTCAACCACGCAACGTTAGGACTTCTTTTCAAATGTAATGTACAGATCAATCTATATACAAGTCTTGTTTTCTGTCGTCCAATATTCATTATTTAGTAGGGTGATAATTACCTGAAAACTCGCATACTTAAAGGGGTAGATGGTCACAAAAATATAAAATTGATGTTATATATGTAAATGTTTGGCAAAGTATGTAGTACATGTATATGGAACTGCGGGCATAAATTGCCAACACGTGATGCGGACCTGGCAATCCAAGATGGTGTGCAAGATGGCCGGCGTTAATTACCAGTTCGACGAAAAATGTTTTGTCCAGATGTGGCAGTTTTATTTATTGATATAGTGTCAAGTTATTGCATGGATATGATTTTTTTATCATGTAAAACAAATTAACGTACAACATTGACTACTTCAAGGTCATGTCAAGGTCACAATACATTAATTTCCTGAAAATTCGATATTTCCTCTTTATTTTTTTCCTAAAAGATCTTTTATATTCAATTTTGTTTTAAAAGTGATAGCAATATTGCTAATTGCTTACTCTTTCAATTTTATGTTATTTTACTTATAAAGAATACTCATATTTTGTAGAAGCACTTAGGTTTTATTTCAGTTATATTTTCCTAGATGGCCGACATAGATTACTGTTGCCATATAATTATTAAATGCTCAAAAGAAACAGTCGATAGTTAAACTAAGTTTGTTAGATATTGTTAATTTAATAATGCACACTATATTGATATTCAATATCGATCAGTTCTAATGATCTAATTACAATAAACTCCGTATATAACGAACTACTTGGTTACATTTAAAAATGTTCTTCATATCCGGAGAACGTCATATCCATGTAGCATTTTTATATAAGATAAATAATTTAAATATATCGGGCTTAGAAAATGTGTATCCGAAATGTCGTTATATCTGGAGGCGTTATATACGTAGAGTTTACCTGTAATCGAGTTTACTTACAACTGTTGCTTTAGCTGGGGACTGTCAAGACTATTCCCTTGGACGAGCACGCAACAAACTGCAATCAACACGAAAATCTTGGTCTCCATCATAGTTGATGACTGTGTAAATCTACAATTATATGCAATTTCAACCTCAATTTACAGCTCACTGATCAAAGAAAAAATGATTTTACACCAACTGTAGGTTGAAGGTCTGACCATTTTAATAACTTCTCTCAATGACTGTAATGTTGCACAGTTTTGTGATGCTGGATACTACCATTCTAGTAGAAAAAAAAGAACTACCAAATAAAATCTCTTTTTCTTACTCTGTCAACATATATTTTACAATTTAAAATGTGTGCAAGGAAAAGCTTAGGGTAGAAATATGCTCGGTAAAATATTATGTGAATACTAGCTTTTGTATGCTATTTTTGTGACAGCAACAATTAGTAACGTTGAGATAGTAATGCTTAGGAAAATGCCTATGTAGCATAGCAATTACAATAAATTTAGTAATTTCTAATATATGCGACGATGACCATACTGTTGTATGAAGGTTCAGCAGCTTCCTTAACCTTCTTCCCCGACTCGGACCCTGATAAATTTATAAAACTGACTTGTCTATACTTCAATTTCGACAGTTCAAACAATTTATCAATGGAATGCGAACTACTAACATACTAATCATGATCTGCACCGGTCGTAAAGACAGAATCATTAGCCACAAGCAGGCCGAAATAGCTTTATCAACCCTTGATCAAAAACTCTTAATATCCATATCGAAGAAATCTTTACATTCATGTCAAAACTAGTGTGTTCCTGAGAAAACGATATTTTAACTTGTCGGTCAGTCTTGTCAGATAAGTTTCAAAAAAACAAAAATAATATCAAACAGGGAATGCCATATATATGTGGTCTTCTGATTGGCCAACGATCCGTAAATATATATTGATATTTACGTGCAAGCCGGCAATATACACTTGAAATATCCCGTTACTGTACCCCATGCTAAACGTGAGCTTGTACGCCGCGTACACTACGTCAATGTACAAGTCCGTGCTGATTTGTGACTTCACGAAGTGACACTGAGGTATCATAAGGGGATTGGAAGGTCTGCTTACGTTCAGCCGTTTAATAAATACACATAAACGGAATTCAATATTTAAGACAGGGAAGGGTAATCAAATTGTTATTTGTTTTTGACGTGGTGAATGGGGATATATTACCCGCCTCGACATAATATTACCCTCGCCTAACGGCTCGGGTAATATAAGTCTAGGCGGGTAAT
>JAUMHA010385551.1:0-24720 GCA_032359765.1 Saxidomus gigantea
ATGACACTCCGTCTCATGATGGTGAACATTTGTGCCAAGTAACATCAAAATCCCTTCATGCATGAAAAAGATATGGTTTGGTCAAAATCGGACGCACGGACGCACACGCACGCACATACACCGAACCACCAAAAGTGACAACTATATCGAGCTCACCGCAAGCGAGCTCGACAAAAATGAAGGCCAATCTAGAAACATTTCAAGGAATCTGAACCGATAAAAAGACACATAAAGAAAGAAAATCTGTTTTAAGTAAGACAATATCAAAATTAAATGTTAAGATGAAATAAAACTATTTGGAGTTACTATTGACTTTAAGCTCAACTTTAAATCTCAAATATAGACATTTAAATATTCTAAAAAGAATAGGTCACTATCTATGTAAACTTGATAAACTCAACATTTATTATTCTTTATTGTATCCAACTTTAAGATTTGTTCACTAACATGGCATGTATGTGGTAAAGTAAATACTAAGAAAAGAGAGAAAACACAGGAAAGAGCATTGCGCTTTATCTATATTGAACAATTATCAGACTATAATACTTTCAAACTCAAAATTACCATCGCTTAAATACAGGAGAATAAGAACAATGACTTTAGAAACCTTCAAAATTATCAATTAACAAGCCGAGTTTACTGATAAATAAATACAATTTCAAAGAAGAACATATGGCAAAAAAATGCCTCATTTTACCCAAATTAAAGGTCCAATACTAACGAAGGCGAAAATTCAAATATACTTAAAAAAACACAGAAATAAGTTATTTTTAATAAAAAATGAAAGTTGGTATAAAGAAATTCTAAATAAACTCCAGTACATGTACAATTATTTTTCTATGCATTATGAACAAAGTTAAAAAGCCCTGGGTAGTCATTTTGTAGAATCACTGAGATTTCAACATAATACACATACTTTTCTTCGTGCTACAAACACTTTCTGTAAATGTTAACCTGCAAATCTTCATTATTTAGTGTCTTGCATAAGGTAATGTAATTGCCATTGAAATAACTGTCACTTAATTTTCGCTTAGTAGTGGACCTTTAATAGATATTGAGGCCTTCTGTTACAAAACGCATACAGTAGTATAGTAAAAGTCCCTTTTTCTCCCCTAAAACAGGAGATCGGTAGAACACACCACCATCCCATGTAATTACTTTTGTTTATTATCCCCCGCCAAAGTTTTGGCGTTGTCCGTCTGTCCATGTGTCCGTACGTCTGTCCGACCGTCCGTCCGAAGTAATAACTCAAGAACCAATTGATAGAATTTCATGAAACTTAAAACAAGTGTTCAATAGTATGATGGCTCAGCGCACACACATCTTTCGTCAAGATCGGATAAGTATATCCAGAGTTATTGCCCTTTTATTGTTATTTTCTTCTACATTCAATATAAAAAAACATTAAAACTTTATTTCTCTTGAACCGTTTATCATAAATTGTAATTTGCCCAAATAACTTAATGATCACTCTTGCCAAAACCCACCCCTACACTTCCTTACTTCTTTTTATAGAAATTAGGCTCCTGAAGGGGATGTTGTACTTTTTTTAAATATTCTTTTAAGAAACTTAGAAATGTTTGTTTTTTAAAAATTATAGTACTGATTTAATTTAACTGATAAGAACTGAGTCCTGTATCACTGTGAGATACTCAGAGATGAGGCCCCAATGGGGAAGTCAAATTTCAAAAATGCTTTTTTTCCCAGAAAAGGCTTTTCAGAATATCATTTTGTTTAGAACATAACATCAACTTTGTATTCTCTAGTAACAGAACATTTATAAACTGGATTTTTACAGAAATGATGCCTTTAGGAGGATGGAGTGCTTTTCTTATACATGTATATATAAACTTTAGAATTCTTGTTGTTTGAAAGTAGTAGTACAGATTTAATTTAATTACTACAATTTAATATATAAGATATAAATTCACTGAATTTGCTTGTATTTATTTATTTATTTAACATCGATTGCAGATATCGTTTTGGAATCTATATTAAGCACTTATTACTATTTCATGGAGTTCTAACCAGTATTCATGCCTAAATAAAGGACTTTGGAGATCGCGTTCAAATGCCTCTGCGAGGATTCAAACCCATGATAATTCCGACATCATACCCCAGCACCACTTCATCTTCTAAACTCGTGTTATACATGATTTACGTCAGTCCTAGCTGTACATGTGTTTGAACTATACACTATACTATCTATTTACAATAGATGGCGGGACAAGTTGTTATAACTTATATTAAGCAACTTGAAAATGTGCGAGCGGCAGTGTGGAATTCGTGTACCAAGGATATTACACTGCACTGGCATTGATCTCATAACATGAACATGGACTATTTTATGCTTTTTATTCCTATTCAACATTACTGAACCACATATTTTAGCTTGGGAAATCAATGATTGAAATGAGACCATTCTGACTTGCTTCCATCCAAAGCGACAATATTGGTTAAAGCAGAGAAAGGAATCTGACAACTTCACTAAATTTTAGGATGGTATCTTTGAAGCATGTGACAGGGCCAAAAGCGGAACCGTAATGTGTAAACCTGTGCAAATTGGAAGAAGCCAACACGTTACATTTTCTTATCAAAATTACAAATAACAAAGATAATAAAACGGTGTGCCCTGTCGTTAAACTAGATGGGTGTCCAGTAGAACAATTGCGTCTCCCTTTTACATTTTGTCAGATTAATCAATAATTTCGTGACAAAATCGAAGTACAAAAAGGGCACAACTCTGTCAAATATGACCTTGACACACGAAATCACGACCCTTTTGTCATAGGCAATACAATTTGAAAGTTTGATGAAGAAATCTTAAGAAATGGCAAAGTTATAGCCAACGTTAAGTTTTTGTGACGAACAAAACGATCCTTATGTCTTGCCTTTTTCTCAGGAACCGAGGAAAACACCACAACATTAACTACGGGCCAATCTCCTTTAACATGACTCTGCTGTGAAATACTGGAAAATGTCATTTCTAGTCTACAATATCTGGAAAGAAACAACATTCTTAATGATTAGATTTTCACGTTCGCGTGAAACACAGCTTATCTTCTTCATTCGGGACAATAAGTCAGTCCCATAAAAGGAACACTCAAACAGATATTACAATAATGGATTTTGCATTTTGTGTACCTCACACAAATCTACTACATAAATTGAAAGGTTATGGTATAACGTGTGATGCTCTTAACTGGATGTCTGCCAGTTGTCCTGGAATGCGAAATTTCAGAGAAGGTGTCTGTAACCTTAGGTGTCCCCAGGGCACAGTTCTGGGTCCAATCCTCTTTCCGATCTATAAAACTGATTTTGCCGACTACATACAACATAGCACTTTATGACTTTTTGCTGACGATAGCATAATATATAGAAAAATTAAAAGTTTAACTGATGTTTAATGTCTTCAGTCTGATCTAGAAGCTGTTGGTAAACGGGAACAAGATTGGTTTATGCACTTCCATCACGATAAATGTAACATTTTTAGTATAACACGGAAAAAGAATCCCATTTAGTCTTATTATAAATTACATAATCATGTCTTAGAAAAAGTAGATTAATAAAAAAAACTTGACACTCCAAAGTATTGTAAAATTGGATAAACACATTAACAAAATTACTAACAAAGCTAATCAGTCACTCGGTTTCCTCCGCAGAAGTTTGAAAATTTATTCTTCAAAAGTGAAAGAACATGCATATAAAGCTATAGTAAGACCTTCCACAGTTTGGGACCCATACACTTAAAGTCAAATAAATCAAATCGAAAAAGTTCAAAGAAGAGCCGCAAGATTTGTCACCAATCGTTACCATAACACAAGCTCAGATTAAAATATCTTAAATAATCTGAACTGACCATCGTTAGAGGCCAGAAGAACAACACCTCGAATGATTATGTTTTATAGAACTGTACATCATACTATCGCTTTACATATATATCCTGAGCACACCTTATTTATACCAACTGTTTCCAGAACAAGGCATAGTGACATATACAGCTTCAGACATATTGAAACATCCAAAGGTTCTTATAAATACTCTTTTTATCCCAGAACAGTAACTCAATGGAACATGTTGCTTTATGTCGCACACAAAGCATCCGCAGTTGACTTCTTCAAAGTCGTTCACTGTGCCTGTTATTGTCCCTGTCATCAGTTATTCAACAGCATCCAATGTACAAAGTTTTAACTTAATACTTTAAATGTCCTAGTTTACTTTTTTGCACATACATGTATATAGTCAGAATGTGCAAATACCTCTTAACAACCCTTTTTACCAGCGACTGCACGAAATCTGCAAAGTTTTGAAGGAGTGCAGTTTAAAGAAGAAAAAGAAGACATTAACAAAGGCCTAACAAGCTAATTATAAGCTTATATTGGATCATATCCGGTCTCCTACTATGTGAACTGTGTAAACTATGTAAAGGTCAGCTTACGGTTGAAGCCATTGCTGTGTAAGTTATGTTGATGGCTGTATGGAGTTTGAGTTTTCAAATTTTGTTTGTAATTGTGCTTATCAGGTCCACCAACCTCTACAGAGGCTATAATCGGTACGAATGGGTGTCAGAAAGGCCCACTTCCAGAAAGGACCAGTACCGAAAGGTCCAAATCCAGAAAGGCCCATACCAGAAAGGATCAGTTTAATTTTCTATGTTAAATAGTAACTAAGGGAAATGAAAGACTAAAATAGCATATGTACACAAAGAATTTATTATATATACAACCAAAATGTTAAGGAAAAAACAACAAACAGTGCAAAGTGCATAGCAAACAATGAGGTACATAAGAAAAATAACAATTGTGAAATGAATGATTTTTTTTCATATACATTAACATTTATCAAAATAACAGAATATAGAAGCAACAACACAATTAAAAAAATGAAGAATCATAATTTGGGGTTATTGCTGACTGACGTGCCGGAGCTACTTTCAGATTTGGTACTTAAGGATTAGGCTTCGGAAAACGGTAAGTAAATTTGTGTGTTTCACAAACAAATAAAAAAATATTAACAAAAATAACAATTATAACATTTATGAAATAACCAACATTCTTAACAAATATAGAATTAACAACAAAGTTTAAAAAAAAAACATGATAAAAACACATTTATTCATGAAATAATAATCGGCATTAAAACAAAAGATTCAAAATTAAAAAAAACATATAATCAAAACACATCATATAGTATCCAAAAAATGGGCCTTTCCGGTACCTTTGAAAAATGGGCCTTTTAGGACTGGTCCTTTCTGGAAGTGGGTCTTTCTGGATCCCTACCATCGGTACGACCCGTTATTTAAGTTCTTGAGTTTTCAAAGGTGAATAAAGTAATTATTTATCGCCATCACAGAGGAATGAATCCTCCGATTTATGAGAAAAGGTAGCAGCCAAGCTACACAGTGCAGCTAAAGCCAGTACAATACAATATCAATGACATTGCGTAGCCTTGTTCATTCTACAGCTCGGCAAAGTTGACATAAATCACAAAACAGAATGATGTTTGTCTGTGCAGAAAGGTAAATGTATTTGATTTATGACTCAGTATCCGGCTAATAACATCTAAACAAATAGTTCTAAGATCGAACGAAAATTACACCCTTTATTTTCGCCTATAAAAAGAAATACATTAAGAATTTCTGTTAAAAATAGCTATGTTGTTTATTTTGCAATCTGTTCTACGGTGTCAGTTCTTCAAATAAAGAGGTTAGTTTTCAATATTTATGCGCGTTATCGCACTAATTTCATTAACGCTTGAAGATTATTTTGTGTATTGAACCAACGGAGGAAAAGAATGGAATACTGTCGGAATTAACGGCATATTGCCTCAAGGACAGTTTTATTATTATGATAAAAACAATTTCTGGAATGATAATCTTGTTACTGTTAATAAAATAGAAGTTTAGTACGTTTGTTGTATAGAGTTAAAACGGAAAATGTCACTTGTCTCGTGAAAATTATGACATGACCTGACCGTCAGGAGAAAATGTCATGATGATTATAACTTGTTGTCGAATCTATTTTGTAGTATAGTGCATACCGATTAAAAGTGACTTTTTTGTGAAAGAAGGCCTAGAAAAAGACTTATCGTCGATTTTTTGTGTTCTTTATTTTCGTTTTGACAGGACTTTTGAGTGAAATAAATTGGCTTAATTGAATTAATATAAACGGTTACTAAACCAGACCACCACTTGTGCCATGTCTAAGGGAAAAATTGAGTTCTGCTTGACATTGTAGCTTGAAGTTTCAATATGTACTTTTTTATTTCAATAGGTTTGTTAACCTGACTCTGGTTTCAGGTGACTAACCTTTTTATTGGTTGAATATACTGTAGTCAGAATAGATTAGTATAAGAATGAGCAAGCATTCTTCAGCCACTCCATCATTTAATGGCGATGTTCGTACTGAAAAGGAGGAGATGGCTGATTCACCAAGATTACAGCATAGAGGCCACAAGTCTAAAGTGAAGCGTTCATCAGTGGAAATGGGCCAGAAAGGAAGTCATCGTCAAAACACACCACATAGACCAGAAAGATTGTCACAGTCGCCAGAAAATAGTGTTATTAAAGCAAATATAGCAAATTCTAGATTCAAAATATCAAAAGTTGTAAGTGGACGGGACAGGCGAAGTATATCCGAACACACAACTATTAAGATAGAAGGGAAAGATAAAGTGGATAAATTGGATAAATTGTCTGGTAAGAAACAGATGCATTGTTTACCTAGTAGGATTCCAGTGGGTTCAGGCGTAGCAGAAAAGAATGATCGTGCAATAGAGATAAATAAGAGGATAAGGTCTTACAGTCTTCCAGCTGATACTTTTGAGGATGATTCAGATCATACAGAAAGTGGAACTTCAGAGATGAGTGAAATGAAAAAGGAAAATAATGCACAAACTGTATTGGCTAAACAAGAGTTGGATGGAGTTGAACCTCTTGTAAATAAAGATTTAGAAAATCCTTCTCAGTATGAGAATAACATTTCAAGTGACCAAAAACCTGAAAAATGTGATAAAATAAAGACTGATTCAAGTAAAGAGAGATCAGATGTTAAAGCCAAAAACAAATTGAAAAAGTCTGTTACTATAGATGAAACTACTACGGTGGTTGAAATACCGGTGGGCGATTCTGATACTTCTATCATTAGGACTCTGTCTGAAGTAAAGCTGGTAAAATCAGATAGTAAAGAAAGTAATACTGGTACTACAGATTCTGGAATTGGATCCCAGAATACTGAATCTGAAACTAAAAAGGATGCCGTTAATTTTCCTAGAAAAACTGATGATAATAAAGATGAAAAGAAAAAGGAAGAAAAGTCCCCGATAGACAAGAAGGATGGGGATGGTGAGAAAAAGGAAAGTGAGGATGATAAGAAGGATTCAAATGCTGAAAGGAAAGATGAGGTGGAGGAAAAGGCAGTTGCACAGTCAGAAAATGGAAGATTTTTCAAATTCGATATTGAAATAGGAAGAGGTTCTTTCAAGACTGTGTACAAGGGTTTGGATACAGACACAGGTGTAGCTGTGGCTTGGTGTGAACTTCAGGTATATAGTATTAAAATCTATTTTGTATGGTAGTACTCTCTTAAATTTTAAAATATGATCAAAATTTTGAATGCTTTTTTAAGGTTTTCATTTTTGTATTTGCAACAACAGGCATCAACTCTCAAGGTCTGGAAAACGGACCATGGATATGAGAGGTCTTGGAGGGAAGGCAGTACTTGTTGTAAGTCTTCAGTGCTGGTTTGAATATATCATGATTATGTTATATTACAAAGTCCTGGGTAAGCTGTTCCATTCTTCAGAGATGAGGTCAATGTTATACATGTAGATGATACTGGAAACTAATATACTAACAGAAGCTACAGTCTTACATTCTGTTGTTAGTCCTGTGAAGATGAATGTTGTTAAAGACATTTCTATACTCGTTGAGGCATAAAGTAACCTTGCTGTCTGTCAGTATATACATAGTTGACAAAGCAGATTAGATATGTAGAACAGTGGTTTAAAGCTTGTTTTTTGACAATGTTTGCCTACTCTAGTATGCTTTTAAATGACTTTTTATCTGTCAAGTGGCAAGGAAGAGCAATAGGCGATTACTTTTGGGCACAAGCTATTGTGACTGTTTTGATGTCTGTTGTCATTGTCACTCTTCATCAGCAGTTGCTTTAAATGACATGAATCTCTGAATTTAAACTTGCCAGGGATGTTCCTTGTATGAACCTCTACCAAAATTGCTAAAAGAATACCTTCTATGTTGAACTATGGTTGCTACAGCAACCAAAAGGAAAATCTTTGAAATAATCTTAAGTGAAAGTACTGATCAGGATTTAATTTAATTGGGCACAAATGATCACCTGATGACTCTACCAAAGTTAATTTATAAAAAAATGATGAGGCCCAGAGTGAGGTGGGACTGTTTTTTCTATACAATTGACATCTAGAAACTCTTCTCTGAAACTAGGGGTCAGAATTTAATTTTATTTGACCAATATGATCACCTTATAAAATTAATTTGACACCTTTGAAAATGAGACACCCAGGGGATGGGGCTGTTTTATTATGTATTTTAGTGTAGAAAACTTCTGCTCCAAAACTATCAGTCAGCATTTAATTTCTTTTGGTGTAAATTACCTCCTGACTCTACCAAAATTGGTAAAGTGAAAGTGATTGGTTAAAAATGAGGCCCCAGCAGGGTGGGACTGTTTTCCCTATTTAATCTATATAAGCATTTAGATTCTTGAAAATCCTATGTTATATCCGGCCAGTGGCCCTATTGTTTTTAAAGAACCCCTTTATTATTTTGTAGTCAGTGATAAAAAGAATTGATCAGAATGTCGTCTGGGTCAGAACTTTGGTCACCAAAACAAATTATAGTAAAGTGTGCAAGCAATTGTATGTATCAATGGATAAAGGCCACATCTGTATCTAGATATGAAGATTCGCTCTTGGTCAAGTTTTAAACATGGTTGGTCAAGAGAAGGTCAGGTGGACGAATAAAAAAACAACCCTGTAAATGCTTTAGAGGCCAAAGTTTGTACCCAGTAGTCAAACATTTATGCCGATTGTTTTTCTCGTTGCTAAAATTTAGTTTAAATTCCTCCAAAAGCCAATGATAGCCTTGGGATTTCTCAAAAGGTCTTCTATGATTTCACCTGGTGATCTAGTTGACTCACCTGGCATATAGTAGTTAGCCCTGGGAAAGGTAAAAAAACTGAGCTATTGGGAACGTTCACTGTCCTGCGTCTGTTGTACGTCTGTCCACCATTTCCTTTGAACAACATGTCCTGTGAAACCACTAAGCTAATGCTGATGAAACTAGGTAGGGATGTTCTTTGCATGAAGCTCTACTAAGTAAAGTTCAAAGAATATCATTCAATGCAGAACTCTGGTTGCCATGGCAACAGAAAGGAAAAAGCTTTAAAGAATACTCTTATCTAAAACTACAATGCCCAGAGCTTAGATATTTATAATGTAGCGATTATTGTTCAAATCATGACTTTAAATTGATGACTTTGTATTGAAGCCAGTGGTACCCAGGTGAGCAATATAGGGCCATTTTGAATTTTTCCTCTCTTAATGTACTTTAGGTAATATTAAAACTGGGTCATAAACAGGCTGGGGATAAGTTGATTTTATAGATGATCAAGCTATTTCATCAAACTTATCAATCAGTTTTGGTGACCTCACAGTGGGGAATCACATGATAAAAAAAATCTCTAAACGAAAGTATAGATATATGAAAAATGTTATAAAATAATGAAAACTGTTCAGCTGTGAATATAAAAAGTAGCCTATCTTATGACAGCATTAACGTATTCTAGAACAGTTCAGGTCTCAATAATATTCACCTTCTGATTGTGCTGAACACTTCAAAAATAAATTAGTTCAGTGTCCTGAAGTGTTTATATCACAATCGGAAGGAGACTATGATTGAGACCTATGTTGTTCTAGAAAACATTGATGTTGCCATATGATAGACTACATTTCATATTTAAAGCTAAACAACTTTCAGTATTTTTTAACATTTTCACATATTTACTTTTGTTTAGAGATTATTTTGATCATGTGATTCCCCACCGTGGACCTTACCTTTGAAATATTTTGTCATTTAATGACTTAAGCACTAAGTCTCACCTCACCGCCTGCTATTGTTTTATGATCAGTTTGACAGGAAAAAATTTATAATTAAATGAAATGTGGAAAAGACTATTCTCAGGATATGATTCGAACCCACAGCCCTTGCAAATATTGAATGATTACCTATGTATAAGCAAACGTACGAATGATAACAGATTTTCTTAAAAGTAAGGCAGAAACGAAATGTGTTATGTTCGCTTTGAAAGATCTTTTAAATTCTAATGGTATGTTATTAAGAATATTCTGTACTAAGATACATGTACACAGAGGAAACAGCACTGCTTAACAAAAGTTAAAAATAAACATTTCAATGATATAATATGGAAATACGGGGAAAATTGACTTGATTTTCTTCTGGTAGGAAAAAATGGAATTTACAGTTGTAAGTAAAATAACACCATCATAGTCTGTGAAATTTACTTCTTTATTTCCTAGCCAGATCACTTATCTCATCAAACTCTCGCTTTTGTCATTTGAAATAAACTTATCTTTGACAGAAAAATAAATTCAGGCATTCAAGTGTAATCTGTATCTTACATGACTGTACAATATGGAAATTAGAGTTTTGCTTTCTATTTTACTGCTGCCCAGAAATGACCACCATAGTTATTGTCTGTATTATCAGAAATTATGCAGATCTAATCATGTATTGCGGATCTATGGTCTCTGTTAATTCAGGTGAGCGAGATAGGGCCATCATGACCCTCTTTGTTTCTTTATGGTGGTACTTGTACATAACTTTAGAAAACATATAAGCATAGAAAAGGTATATATATAACAAAATGAATGCCTCTAACAGTCTGTTGATCTGTGTAGACTGTCCTATCTTTCAAATTGGATGAGTCTTGTGTGATAATATATACAATTGGAACTACACTACCAGCTTGAAAGATACTACCCCTGCAGATCAACCAATTGTTTCCATTTGTATTTGTGTGTTTGATTTTTGAAAGGAGTAAAACTTTAACATATAACAAATTATTAAAATAAATGGTGTATTAGGGATGGGCTGTCAGATAAGTGGTAATTTTACAGACTGTGTATCGAGCATGAAAATGTCATGCATGGAGGATGAGTATTTGCCCCTTGTCTCTGTTAATCTGTTTTAATGGTCAGTTTCAGTTGAATGTAGTTTACCGGTACTTTTATAAGCATATTTAATATTTTCAGGATGTGATGCAATATTATTAGTGAAAGTCTATTGTTTGACATTTTACTTTGGACGTGCTGTTTGGTCTTTATCTTGTGTAATATGGCCTAATGAAATTTATGTTACCATGTTACAATAATACTTTTTCTAGTTTTAAGATGATCATCTGGAGCTTCTTCGTGTAAAAACATTCATGTGTTAGTCAGGAGTTACATCTTTTATGCCCCCAATCTTGTGTGTGCACTAATTGGACCTAGAGTCACCAAACTTCAAACATGTTTATTTGGATAAGAATTTTTATTTTGGACCAGAAGAACCAGAGTTATTGCCATTGACATATTCAAATATTCATATTCATGCACTGCTCCTTAACTTATAGACCTGGAATCATGAAACACATAATACAAATGTTTATTGGGAGGAGAACTTGTGAACCTGGATTTTAGTTTTTAGCCAGAGTGAGCTATTAGGATTGCATTCCGTCCGTCGTCCGTCCAACATTTCCTTCAAACAACATCTCCTCTATAACCACTGGGCCAATGTTGATGAAACTTAGCAGGGATGTTCCTTGCATGAAGCTCTGTCAAACTTGTTAAAAGAATTCCATTCCATGCAGAACTCTGGTTGCTATGGCAACAAATAGGACAAAATTGTGAGCCCCGGGTCAAAATTGACACCTCCAGGGGGTCACTTGATTTTACATTTTACAGGTTTATACAAGAAAAACTTCTCTGAAACCACAGGGCCTAGAGCTTAGATATTTAGCATGCCCAGGGGGTCACTTGTTTTACAAAGACGTATATAGGAAAACCTATTTGGTATTCAACATTGTCTAGTGGTCTTCCACCTACCTTGTTCAAATCATGCCTCTTGGGTCAAAATTGACCACACCCATCAGGCAAGTGGACATGTATTCAGGTGAGCGATATAGGGCCCTCTTGTGTATATGGCCTTGTAACACCTGAGTTATGTAGGGTTGTGTACAGGCCCTTGTCTTGAAAAGTGCTTAATTTGGGTTTTGTAAGTCTAGTAGAGTTGATGCCATGGTGGTTTGTCTGTCTGGCCTAAAATTTTCCTTGACAACACCCTTCAGGTCATCATTTGACTTTCATAAAACTTGCATATACAGATGCCTGCAACTTGTAGATGATCCTGTTTGTTATTTGGGTCAGTCGGTCAACGTCAAGGTCAAGGTGACCTCCGGTAGCGTTTCCTTGATAACACTCGACAGGTCACAATTTTCATTCAACTTTCGTCAAGCTTGCTCAGAAGGTTCCATGCAACATGTAGATGATACCTATTGCTTTTGGTGTCAGTGGGTCAAAGGTCAAGGTCACAGTGACCTCCGTTAGATTGCCCTTGATAATGCTGTACAGGTCACAATTTTCATTCAACTTTCATCAAGCTTGCTCAGACGGTTCCTTGCAACATGTAGATGATCCCTATTGTTTTTGGATCAGTGGGTCAAAGGTCAAGGTCACAGTGACCTTAACTTTGAAAATCTTTTCCGCTCAATATCTTGAGATCAGTATGACCCACAGTCATCAAACTTCAAAGGGTCAATGGGTCACAGGTAAAGATCAAAGTAACCTTGATAGTGTTTCCTTAATGACACTCTACAGGTCAAAATTTTAGTTAAACTTTCATCAAACTCGCGCAGAATGTTGAAGATCCTAATTGTTTTTGGGGTCAAAGGTCAAGGTAACAGTGATCTCAGTAAAATTGTCGCGGATATTTCTTTACCTGTTTCAGTTTTCATTCAACTTCCATCAAACTTGCTCATAAGATTCTCTGCAATATGTTGATGATCCCTATTGGTTTTTGGGGTCAAAGGTCACAGTGACCGGAACTTTGAAATCTTTTCCAGTCAATGTATTAAGATCTATATAACAAACTTGCTCAAAAGGTTCCATGCAGCATTTAGATGATCCCTATTGCTTTTGGGGTCAGTGGGTCAAACGTCACAGTGACCTCCATTAGATTTTCCCTGATACTGCTTTATGGATCAGTTTTCATTCAAATTCCATCATACTTGCTCAGAAGTTCCCTGCAACATGTAGATGAACCCCATTGTTATTTGGGGTCTGTTGATTAAAGGGGAAGGTCACCGTGACCTCCTATAGTGTTTCCTTGATAACACTACATTTGTCACAATTTTTAGCTCGACTTTTCAATGAATAGTGGAGCTATCCTCGCCTCGGCGTCCACATTCGCATTGGTGTCGCGCCTTGGTTAAGTTTTTAGTACCACCACACTTTATTTCAAAACCATCAGAGGTATTGCTTTGAATCTTACCATATGTGTTAACCATCATAACCTTCATCAACAGACAAGAGTACATAACTCTGTCAAGGTTTTTGTCAGAATTATGGCCCTTTTTTGACTTATAAAGTGCATTGAGCTTGGTTAAATTTTTCGTATCACCTAACTTTATTTCAAAATCATTACAGATATTGGTTTGAAACTTACCATACTTATATACCATCATAACTTCCATCCATTGGCAAGAGTACATAACTCTGAAAAGGTTTTTTCAGAAATATGCCCCTTTTTTACTTAGAAAATACATTGCATAGGGGTAAAATTCACTATTGACTTAACCTTTAGAGATATTGCTTTGAAAGTTGGAGTACTTGTTTGCAAAATTACCCCCATCTGTAGGCAAGAGAACATAACTCTCTGAAAGTGCCAGAGTGAGCTATTCCATCTGGCGTCCCTCTCTTCTGAAACCACTAGGCCAATGATGTTATAACTTGGCAGGGATGGTTCTTGCATGAAGCCCTTTCATATACATCCCCCCCCCCCCCCCCCCCCCTCGCCCCCCACACACACAAATACTTTTATGTTTTTGAAGCTACAGCATTGAAATTTGAACTGTATAAATAGTTTTGCATGCGTATTTCAACAATGGCTGACATTGACCTACTGACCTAGTTTATGTTCTTGAAGCTACATCAATAAAAATTCGACCATTACTTTGTATGCTGTTTTGAATGTAGATTTCAACTTTGACATTGGCTTAACTTGACCAACTTTGCTGCTTTTTTAAGCTACAGGAATGAAATTTGAACCACATGTACTGTTTTGAATGCAGATTTCGACTTAGACCTTGACCTTTGGTCTAGTTCTTGTTTTTCAAGCTAAAGAGAGATGAAATCCTGTTTGTTTAGTTTTGCAAACTAATTTCCAAAATTCCTGTGACTAACCTTGCTTATGACCTTTTGACCTACTTTCTTTTTAAAGTACAATGATAGTCAGACGGGCAATATAGAGTAATCATGGCGCTCTTGTTTTGTAACAGTAACAGTTTATAATAGTGTGACTGAGGAAAACCGTCATTCGTGCTGAAATCCATTGAGATTTAAGATCAATACTTTGACCAAGAGATGACTGAGGTTTTGCATGTATTATTCAATTCACATAGATTTCATAGCAACCTTTAATGACATGTTCTATTCACAGAACAAATTTTTCACATAACCAGAATTTTAGAATTAATTTGCAATATTCTGAAAGAGTTTGAAGTAAATTGGTTCTTAATAATTATTGGTGGTTATCAGTAGCTCACTTTGTATTGAGACAGTTAGTGTTGACTTCTTAAGGCGTTATTTGGAAATGACTATATAGATTGATTGTTTTATGTGACATCAGGTCACACACAGTGATGTGAACGTGATAAAGATAACTTCTTTCATGTTCTTGTACACCTTCATCTATTATATTCTAGTGGCATGTTTTCATGACCTTGTCCTGTAGGTATGACTACTGGATAGAATTGAAGTGATTAATTATTAAATGAAGTGGATCAGCAGTTACACTTAATACATTTATAAAAAATCATAGATCTGCTGAGGCTGTGGGCCTTTAAAAAACCAAGAGTGGTTCAGCAGCAATAACTGAAATGATTATATGGAGCACAGGTCTGACAGTTTTTAGGAGACAAATTGCAGAAATACCGAGATTCATCAGAAGGAATCTAAATGCCAGATCTCTGTTCATGTAATTTATAATTACAGGATTTTGTACATGCATCAGAAATTCAAGGATGCTCCTTTAATTAAGAACATGAAGTAAATGTCTGAACCTAACTGATGGTGCATGTTTGCCATTCAATTCATATCAAAATTGATTGCTGATGTTTCAATGTAGACTAGTGCAGATTACTTTCAGGTATCTCAGTCTATTTACTTAATTGTTTATTCTGTCGATACTATCTGTTTGATCCAGATATTAAGTTCTGCATAAGTTTGTAAGATGATAAATAACAAAATTTATCTCAAGCAAGAGAATACACATTGATTATTACCTATCTGTTGACAGTTTATCGTATATAGTCTTGTTCTTTTATACAGTATCAGTCATTCATAAAGTTAAGGTTTACTTCAGTTATTGGTACACTTCAATATAAATAATTACAGAACAATATCTGTAATGTTTTTCATGGATCTCTGTACCACTGTTGTGGATATTTGTACCATATTTTGTCAAAATGTGCTGTCAAAACTGCTGCAAGCCTTTTCCATGGCATTGTGACTTAATTGATTTTACTGTCTGTCTTTTTGATCAATTAAGAAACAGTTTAACAAGACCTCATGTGAACATGATATCCACAAATGTATTGTCAAGGATTGAAGTTAGATGAATGTAAAAGTTGTGAAAGATTTTCTGATAACATTCTTTCTGGTTGTTTTGTGACTTGTTTTTGGTTTTTCCCAGATAGCTGAATATTTTTTAAATAGTAAAACATGGTGACACTTGTCTCTTCTTGTTGTTGTTTAATACATAATGTCCAAAATACAGTTTACAATTTCCAGGTTGTTGTGATAAAATGATACGAATTTGTTGTAAAGTTGTAAAGGTTTAGTTACAGTCAAGGCAATTAAAAGTTAGAAGGTCGCTCTCAACATGAACATGTCAATTGAACAAACTAGCCATTAATGTTAGAAATATAGCTGTTTAAATGCTCAAACCTAAATATGGGTGTTTTGGAACACTATGTTCAACAGATATGAACAGCCACTTTTATTGCATTCTATAGTGTTCATGTACATTTACTAAACTGTATTTATGTGCTTGAACATGGTAACAAGTTTTTACCCAGTGTGCACCCAGAAATTTACACATTACTCTCAAGTAACAGGCTGTATGTTCTTTTATCCATCCATCCTACCCCATACCAACCTTCAGGTTCAGCTGCTTGTAGAAAGGGAGTGTACTTGGCATTACCAGTGTACTAAACACCTAACCAGCAATAAATGTAGCGATTTAATTTCTTAGGCATTTTGTATCAATTTCAGTAAACACTAAGGCATAATTTGCACTTACGGTTAAAGTTAAAATAATTTGTGCTCAATGTAGGATTTGGAAAATATCTAAGACTCAATTCACAAAATAGGTTGTTACTAATCATATTTTAAGAATTCTTTAAAACAATATTTGCATGCTTTATAGCGTGTGTCATTTTGGAATTTCATTTATACATTTTAAATATTCCAAGAAAAACTTTTATTATATATATCTAAAATTAGTGAGTATAATCATGGCATCCATTCAAGAAGTTTATACCTTTTCAAGTTACTCACAAGTTTTTTCACATACAGCATATTGAGGTTAGTTTCGAAATAAAAAGGTATTCCTTTGAGTAACCGCAGGTGCTTACAGCCTGCAAAACAATTCTGAACACCAAAGTTTGCTTAATTTGTGGGTTTGTCAAGAGATGAAAAATAAAAAACTTGTATAGTAAGCACTGAACAGTCCTGACAAAACACGGTAATTTTCATCTACAAATGCTGAAGTTTAATGTTCGAGTTCAGTGCATATTCCACAGCTATTTGTTACTCATGCCTAGGTAAATTCATGAGATTTGTACTACTTGTAAACAGATGTTGCTTCCATTATAATTTTTCATGACATAAGATACAATCGAGCAGTAATACAAATCATTTATTCTATGTTTGAGGCCTTTGAGAATTTTGAAAAACCTGGCATTGCGTAAGTATTTGTCTGGAGGAATCTTTGCCAAGATCAACCTGGCATTCAGTACGAGGGAGAAGTTTTAAATGTAGCTACCTCTACAGTTATACACAATGTCAACACAGAATTTTAAATGGTTACTACTTCCACAGTATACATATTGTCAATATTTTGGGGAAATGATATGAAATCAATCTGATTTCCAACTCTTTCTACAGATATACTGTATGAAACAATTGATAAGGAATTGTCTACCAGCCGTCAGTTTTTCCTGACCACTCTGTGTCTACTAAACGGCTTGCAGGATTTTCTTACAACTCTGATCAAATGTTAGCTGCATCAAGAAGACTAGCATAACCAATGTAACATTAAGTCTGTCTCAAGGTCAAGGTCACAACATAAGATCACATGTTCAGCCCGTGTAAATATCTCTCAAACTTCTTGCAAGATAGAACTTAAGTTTAATGTTGACATCATTAATACAGCATGCATAACTCATCTCACAATTGCACCTTCTCAAGGTCAATAGTCACAATTGAAGGGGAATGGTTTGTCCCTAGTTTTTCCTATTTAATCATGTCCTTGGGTCTTTGAAATTGAACTTGATTGAAGTATTCAGTATAAGTTTAAGCTGTACGCAAGACCGTTTGAAACATACTGTCGTAGGACAAATGTGAACATAAGACTGTGGTAGGGTGGTGTTTTGTATCTAGACTTGTACTGAGGTATGTTATATCTTTTTCTTACAGGACAAAAAATGGAATAAAAGTGAGAGGCAACGTTTCCGTGAAGAAGCAGAAATGTTGAAGGAGTTACAACATCCTAACATTGTCAGGTTCTATGACTCTTTTGAACAAGTCAATGCTCGAGGAAGAAAAGTGATCATCTTAGTTACAGAGCTGATGACATCTGGAACTTTAAAAACGTAAGTTTTTGCTAGTTTAAAGCACATTGTTTTCTGTCTGTTATTTCAGTAGGGAAAGTACCGGTATGTTGAGAATCTTCCTTGTGGAAATATAAAGCCATAAATGACAACTGCACTGCATTGTTAAATAGAAAACAATAACAGGAAGTGCAGTGCACAAGAACTGTAACTCTGTGTTAATTAATTGTCTCCCTTTGAATACTTTATTGATTTTCTCGGGCTTCCTACAGGCAACACATATATGACAAGTCAATTAATTGGGTGATATTGTCATGTTTGGTTGGTGATGTGCAAGGTTATGATGGCAATACTCCATACTTAAAGTAAGAAAGATAAGATCTGTAGGGAATAATAACCGAACCTTGCATATTGCCATCCTAACTGTGTGTCCTGTCATTCTTTCATGTTATCATACATGTGTGTGTGTGTGTGTGTGTTGGAACAATCTTAACAACTTTAAGCGAAGCAAACACTGTTGCAAGCATATTATGCACTTTTGTTACTGAAATTTCATAGGAATCGATGTCATTTTGTGATTCTTTATCTGACATCATATAAGCTGATGGAAAAACATGTTTAGAATGTCTGTCAGTGAACAGAAGTCTTAGTGTTTATCTACTGAGTGTTGAAGGCTTTAAAACTGATAAGCATTGACATACTATCATGTGCACATGTATCTCAGGTACTGTTCACATTATCAGCTGCTCCTCGGATGTTATAAATATTCCTTACAGTACTTCTTCCCACTCAGTTTCACTAGAAAATCTTACTGTGCAATTCAGTTAAAAATGACACACCAGGTTGTCTACTTGGAATTTTTTAAACTCCAGGGACTTAAAAGAAGCCTTCCAGTAGTTTCTTTCTATGCTCCTCTTTGAAGGAGGGTCATATCATTTTGCAGATGTCAGTTGGTCTGACCGTCCGTCTGTCCGTCTACTGAGTGGTTTCTTGACTATAACTCGAGAACGCTTGGGTGTATTATCTTGAAACTTTATGTGGAGGTTGGTCATGACCAGCAGATGACCCCTATTGATTTTGAGGTCAGTAGATCAAAGGATAGGTCACCGGGACCTATATTGAAATGGTTTCCAAGTCATTATGTAAGACTTTTTCCATCAATGGGGGCATTGAGTTTTACAAATGGATCTTGTTATCTATAGTCTTATAGGTTGAAAAAAACAGGCATTTGTGAAGAGCAATATTTCAGGAAAATGTTTGTTTAGGTTCAAGCAAACCTGTGGAGAGTACATTCAGAATTCTAAATTAAAACACAGTACGTAGAATTGTAATATAATGGGTTTTGACAATGGCTTCCAAGTTCCATCTACTAGACAGATAGGAACAAGTCAATCTATTCAGGCTTCGCATAGGACACATTTACTTTAGATGTGTCCCTGTATGATCAGTCATAAAAAAAGTGTGTGGTCAGATTGTACCACCCTAGAAAAGAAGTTGTATGGCAGGAAGAAGGAGACAGACACTGAAAACATTTACATTTGGTTGTTTAAATAGGACCACTGACCTACTTGTTTCAAATGAAAAACGGCTTACTGTTTTCATATATTATGTAAATTTGGGTTTGATTCTGAAAGAAGTGAAGATGAAGGTGTAGACAGGGATATCTGCAAGTGGATTTACTAAGAGAAGAGAAATTCTTAGCGGAATTGTAAAGGAGAAATTGTTGCTTCAATTGTCTAAGGTATTGATTTGATACTGTCTGGAAGCAGACATTGGTAAAGTTGTAAGCATTTGCCTGGTATTTGATTCCATTGATCTGTTGATCTGCATAATAGAAGGTTACATAACCAAGTTTTGGATAATCTTGGTGTTTTTGGCAGGGTATCTCAAATTTACTCAATTATCCCTCTTGTAATTTTGCTGATCAGGAAATATCTCTGCATATTTGATAAATGAATGTGTATTTTAATATCAAGTTAGAAGAAGCAGCAAAAAAAAAAAAAAACCCAGATTAATTGCTGAAAAAGTCTGTCGTGGCCAGTATCTAGAAAATTGGGATGTTTGAGATTGACAAAACTTTTCAAACTTATTTTCCTTTATTCAGAAGTCCATATTTTGTCAAGAAAAATTTGCATCTAAGTTTCAGAGGAAGGAGGTGTTGCAAAAATTTATATCAAAGTTTAATTATTTATGTAGAGAAGATATTAAGAAGACTCTAAAGACTGATGCCAGTCTAAATGAGTATCCTCACACTCATGAAATAGTAAATGTGAAGATAGGCTTTATTGCTGTTTCAGTAAATGTCAGAATATAAAAATAAGGATGTGGTTGTTTGTATTCCTCTACTTTTGTAAGAGCCACGTTAAGTGCTGGAGATGACACACTTGTAATTGAATGGGATTAAGGTTATTAGGTTGTTGCTTATACATTACAAAAGTTTCTTCATGTTTAATAGATGCTTAAAAGTCCATTACTAAGACCAAATCAAATTTCTTTTAAATTTGGAATTGTAACTGGGGAAATGCAGTTTGAAACTGGCTTCTTAAACTTTACAATAGTCGTGGAGTATTTACCTGTTTGAAGTACTGCTGCATGTTTTTGTATTTCATTAGATTGACCTAGGTGGTCTTTTATCCTACTTGCTTTATTGCCATATCTATATTTTTGCAGGCCATGGGGCAAAGGGACCAGGGATCCACTTCTTATCAGGAACATTACTCCTTTCTTTTTTGTTGCTTGAAGATAACATTGTTTTTTTTCTTCAAAATTGTTAAGTCAAAGAAAACTGCTTTGATATCATTAGCTTCATAACGTTCATGTGAAATGTAGTAGTCCAAGTTACCAGTAGTTGCCTATGATGTTATGTATTCAATAACTCAAGTCACTCAGGCCGAGTGAAATGTTTTACTTATCAAATGTGTTGAGTTGTCCGAATTCCAGGCATTTACAAGGGAAAATATATTCTACTGTTGGTCTTATTACTAAAGGGCATTGATTTCCCCACCTGTTATGGCCAGTAATTTTTTCCGGTCATAAAATAAGGTTTATTAATGACGTGAACATTTTTTTCTAGTTTTTCTCTTGTTAATTTCCAAGGTATAAGTAGCACACTCGTGGCATTTTCAAAGAAAACATCTAGGATACGAATTTCATGATGCCATTTATTGCAGTCATTGAAAAATAACAACACAAAAATATTTCTGATTGTTTACAACTAATGAAATATTTATTTAATTTCTTCACACATGAAACTTACCATTATTTTGTCTCATAGAATCAAAGTGATAAGTTACATTTGGAGACAATTAAAAGGGCTGAATAATACTTTATTCAACATTCAGATCACTGTTCAGAAAGCAATGCTTTCATCTTTAAGCAGACATTTTCTGTTTCTCTTCCAAATAATCATTAATTTGATCACTTAAAACTTTTCCTTTCTTTCCATAGTAAACAGCAATTCATATATTTTACAAGGGCGGTTAACTGTTCAAATAATGTCAGTCGGTACACATTGCACTTATATATATTATGCTATATGTATTTAATGACCTAGACTTGGCATATTTTCACTGATGGAAAATCAGTCATTGGAAAAGGTGTTCATTGATCTTGTTTGCAAAGCAGAATAACTGATTCATATGACGATTGCAGGCTTACCAGATATTTAAACCACCATAAGGAGTGTATCATTAGCAGTGTTTAGATCTTAAACCAATCCTTGACCTCGGTACATTTTAAAGGTATTTTGTTGCACACCTATGCTTTCAGTCAGTTAAAAGATATTGAAAACAAATTTACAACTACTGAATGAGGAAATTTTTGAATGAAAATAGAGTAGACTTCAAGTTCATGTTGTGGTTGGCTTGAGCTTGGCATACATTCACATTGTAAACAATATACTGTATTCAGCAGTGATTTAGGGCCAACCAGTCATTCATTATCAGTAATTTGGCCAATTACACATGCTACTTTGTATAAAATACTTCAAAATATGAGTCAGAGCAAAGTAATGTGCTTCTGTAAGCAGTTTCGCTAGCCATCTGGTAGTGGAAAGTGGTATTCTGGTCAATATACAAGAGCTTGATAGGTAAAATTTCTATAATCTGTCTAGATGAAGTCTCCTCTCTTAGCAGTTGATGTAGTGTTTAAAGCACATTTCTACCTAAAATTTTACAATAGGATCATCTGACTTTTGACCAATTTGGGCAAGTCTATTTCTTCAAATAGGGGTATTTGCAGAATTATGTTACTAATTTAAGCTAAAATTAAAATCTGATCAGAAGACACTATTGTCGTCTGATTCAGAGCAAAACTGCTTGAAAAAAGTAGATATTTAAAAAAAGGGTTTATAACTGTGAATTTACAGGCTAGCTATGACTTACATGTAAATAATATGTCTTCAATGATCTTCAGGAATTTCAAGAAAATGAAAGCAGGCATTTCAGCTGCAAACAAGAAACAAATTTAAACCAATAAACCACCCAATTTCAACAACTGTATATCTCTTGCAGTTACATTCTAAGCATTCTTAACTTGGAAAAATGGCAGATAAGAAAGTTGATAGCTGACATATTTCTGATTTAAAGTACATTCTGCATACCTTAACAGCATTTTTCATCTATGTGCAACATCTATAGATACACTACTGCTAACAGTTACTGTTTTGAATACAAACGTTTATGAACTAAAGAATTTACATGCAAAATTTACCCCGCATTACGGCTATATACATGATTGTAGGAATCCTGCATACTGTCCCATCTTACACAAAGTCAAGTATTACTCAGAAACTACATGTTGGATTTCATGGAACTTGCTCAAGTGCTTGCATCCTTGCAATATCACCTTTCAAAAATGGAGGAATGGGTTTCAGTCCTGTACACGCAAGCTGCTGTTACTAAAATTTGAAAAAAACTTTCAACAGCCTTTTCTGACCAACCACTGGATGGAACATCACCAAACTTGCTCTGTTGTACCCTTTTTTTTACTGTCCCCTTTCAAAAAAAAGAAAAAAAAGGGCTGTTGAAATGGTTCCTGCTCAACACTGAAGTATTGTTGCATTGTTCCCTTCCAAAAAAAACCACACACACCAGGAAATGTTCTTGGACATTGCACACAAGGGGCCATTATTTCTAAAAACAAGAAAAGTCTTGAAATATACTACTAAATATTGCATTAAATAATTTAGAATACATCATTACTCTGCATTATAACTACATAATTCTGCATATTATGGAGTACTACATTACTTTAGAGTACTACGTATTTGACAGTACCATATAGTACTTAAGTGCTATTATGACCAGCTCAAAGCACTTCAAAATTTAATGATAGCTCTAGTTTAACTTGCAGGGAGAAACCTAGAGCCACATGAGTATAAAACACTTTGAACTGGTATATTACGTAAGTGATGTTTTTTAAAGCAGTTGTATTGTAATAGCATGGAGGCGGTAAATGTGGTGTTCGCATACCAAGTCTGTCTGCGTGCCAGTGTGAATTTGGCATTGATTCATACTGAGAGAAAGTAGCTGGCAGAAAATATCAGTCAGTGCTATTAAAGACCTCTCAATGTCGTTGTTGTCACATAAATAAACACTGCTAAGATTTCAAGAGACAAATATCAATAATAATCATTACTCCCTTTATATCATCATTTAGAGGTTTTAAGCCTTTTCCACATTTCCTGTGAGCTGTCCTTTCTAAAAATTTCAGGAAGCATAAAGTTCACGGTAGTTTATTTGGGAACGGTAGTTCATTGGGGAAGGTCAGATTATTCAAACCATGTTAATTTTGTACTTACATGTTGTTGTTGAGATTCTTATTTACAAGGTAATGAATTCATATTAATCAAAGCTTGTCAGAAGTATCTTTACAGTGTTGCCTTTCATTAGTTGGCTAGACATGGTGTACTGATTCTTGAGAAGAACCAGGTCAGTGATCATGACCGTAAAGCTTAAGTATTCAAACAGCTGAAATTTGCTTTCACATTTTAGCTTGATTGTTAGAAGAATAAGGAGGACTGTTACAGTATTTTAGTTACTATACACATACCTCAGCAACAGCTGGACTTCGCTAAAATCTGCAGTGATATCAGGCATTTACCTAAAGATAACCCTTATTGAATATTGATTTTAATCCATATTATGATCTTATTCAACTTTGCATGCAAACTTGTTTTTTGTTGTCCTAAGTACAAAGCGAGTGTTGTTTGTGATACTATTGTATCTATTTACGAACAAAGAAGCAGATACAATTGTTTCCTGAACAACCCTTGAAGGCTAGTATTTTTTACTGGCGGAAGGAGATAATGTAAATACATGTATAACTTGACCAAATTAAGGAGAATGTGTGTTGTTGTACTCAGGAAATTGATGCATAGCATACAGATTAGTTTAGATCTGTTAAAGTTTGGAGCCTCAGGTCTTCTTTTTGTGGCTGTTTTTGAAAACAGAAGCATTGAATTGTGTATGTTCTTATATTCTCTAAGGTAACGTCTTTGTTCAGGGATAATTTTTGGGCGCGATTCCGCGATATTCTCGCATGATTTCCCGAAAAATCGCATTCATTTTCATCAATA
>JAUMHA010385552.1:0-12164 GCA_032359765.1 Saxidomus gigantea
ACTCAATCAATCAATCAATCAATCAATCAATCACTCACACAATCAATCATTCATTCATTCATTCATTCAATCGTTTATTTAAATGTTGTTTCTTTTCAGAAGGCCACATTGCGAATAAGTCAAATGTTTTGTACATTTACTTAATGTGTTTACCTTCTATAAATAAAGATTTTATTATTATTATTATAATTTAAGTGCTCCGTACTTGTGTAATGCCTGGAGTTTTTTTTATCACAACTCTGCCCTGACCGAACTTGATATCACACAAGCATGTTCCGAGACAAGTCCCGCTTTACGACAATAGGATAGCATACGAGCTGATACAAGCAATCTTCATTTACAAGTCAACAACAATGAAGATATTGATGTAGTATGAAACAACCATACGAAACTTTCAAAACAGTCTAAAGTCTAGCATTAACCATCACATTTAACACACTATGGCAAGATAAAAGACTCTGTACCTTGGGCCACTCCTGATACCAAAAATAAAATGTGAAGAAAAGAGATCGTCTCTATCAGACAATGAAGAAATCTAACGACCTATCCCACATTATTAACTTTAAATCCATCAAACAAATTCGACAGGCATACTGGTCTTACATTGACAACTTGATTACACCGCAGTGCACTGATAATGACAAGAGTACTTCCAAACGACTCTGAAGCTTCATTAAACTTAAGAAAAAAGTTAACGCTGCTTCTATTTCTGGACTAGGGGAACACGGTCGACTCCATTCAGATGCGAAAGCTGAAGCCAATATCTTGAACCGCCAATTCATGTATGTCTTTTCTGAAAATACTCTTTGCTCTGACCATCAATTGATCACTGTGGAATATGTACCACCTTTCAAACATTCAGTAGCTCCCAATATCTCCATCACAAACAACGGGGTAGAAAAGCTACTCAGCAACTTGAACTCCTACAAATCTCCAGGTCCTGATGGAATCACTCCTCTAGTATTGAAGGAACTATCTTCTCATCTAGCTCCTACTCTTACCACCATCTTAAATTACTCGCTCACTACCAGCACTACACCCGATGACTGACATAAACCCAATGTATCACCAATGTATAAGAAAGGGAGCACGTACAACCCTTACATGTATTTGCTGTATACTATCGAACATATAATTACCAGTCACACTATGCAACATTAGCAAATCAACAACATCTTGTACCCACTACAACATGGCTTCCGCAAAGGTCGATCCTTCGAGACCCAGCTCATAGAATTCAAGGACTACATATCATTAAATCTGGAAAAAGGTTCGGACAGACGTTCTTTTCATGGTTTTCTCCAAGGCGTTTGACAAAGTCTCCCACAGTCTTGTCCTTCACAAGCTGAACCATAGAATAGATCAAGAGTCACTGAAATGCTCCAAGACCTCCAACGTTCCTTGCTGCATGACCGCATAAAGATCTCTCGCCTTATCATCCTATACAAGATCTCAAAAGGCCGTGTTGCCATAAAAAAAAAACAATCGTCTTTTACCACAGTCTCGTCTCTCTCGACATAATTCAACACACTCCTTCAAGATACCACAATGTTCTACAAGCCAACGTCAACAGTCATTTTTCCCTTGAACAATCAAGGAGGGAACAGTCTTCCACCCTGATTATCTAGAGAATGCTTTTATTTTTATCCTTCACTTATACCTACTCTCACGTTTATTATTTATTACTTTGCGCTACCCCATGGCAATAATATTCAGTCTGTTGAATGGGGCCAGTATATGGTAGAAGTAGAAGTTATATTTGTATCATTTTACGGTTCTTTTCGCGATTTGTTTTCTCGAAGGCCAGTAGCTGCTTGCAAATGTAAGTTTTCACGGATTTGTATTAATTTTATACTCATCTTAGCATACTGTATATTATTGACCTGTTATCTAAATACTAGATGATACATATCTCTGTTGTTCACTTTGTGGAATAAAGTTCTTTAATTCCCAGAAATGACATTTTAAACCATGGCCTTAAACCATACTTTGTTTAATTAAATCTGCTTAACTAGAACTAGATATATAAATAGATTTAAACTACACTTACTGTAACGCAAGAACGCAGTTTGATGACTAAATGTCCTTTTAATTAAATATTCAATTAGTCAGCTGTTTACACAAGGAATTGATCTATTGCGTATTGTTTTGCAAAATTGTAATAAATAAATCTAAAAATATACATAACTTAATGCGACATATGGCTTGATAATACAAAATAAATTTTTATATGATTTTTACTGACATGAGTGTTTGTCTTAATAACAGGTTAGACATTTAACTAGCATTGTGTAAGTTTTTACCTTAACAGATGATATACAAAAAAGTTATAAGCGGATTCCAGAAACTTTCAGTTTTATTTAATTTCTTTTTCAACTTTTTAGCCCAAAAAGGGATTTCGCACCAGTAGAATTTAGTAAATTCTGGTATGTAAGCTCGTTCTATGGTATAATTCACGCATACCCATAATCATTTCTGTATGATTTAATTCTCAGAGTTTTCATAAAAACCCTCTAATGTTTGTTTAAACCAGATCACGCTTTGCTTCCAAATTTCATATGCCACCATAAAAATATGTAGAAACATACGTGTCATCATCAAAGAAATGTAGAAACATTGTAGTAATTTTCTGCTCGAAGACAATTCGTGCTTCATGTATACGTAGCATTTATAAGGTTTTTAAAAAATCAATTCGTTTCATCAACTTAACCAGTTTACAACAATGGAAAAATTTATTTATTACCTTCCCTGAAGTACTATTAATACAAAACACGAAAAACAAGTAACAGGTTTTAGATTATAAACTATTTTTGCAAAATCAAAGTAACCGCTCGTTTTCTGTGCTATAACATAGCGCACTTTGAACTTACTTAGAGATCACTGTAATCGGCGTCTTTAAACCAAGAGATGTAACTCGGTACTTGAATTTATCACGGTTCTCAAGTAACACAGTCAAAAGGAGATATCGGCAACGTAACTGACAATTTTTCAATATGCTAAACGTAAAACAAGTCACATCATGGTATTGTTGTTTTTACCCAAAGGGGCATGAGTTGAACAAACTTGATAGAGGACTACCATACAATGCAAAATACCAAATATCTAAGATCTGCGCCTCCCAGTGATTGACAAAAAAGATATTTAACATTTCCAATATTTACAATCATTCAACCCCAGGGCGGGGCAAATGTAGACAATGGCAAAGATATCTTATAGACAATGCGACACACCGATTAATTAAGCTCTGTAACTGGCGGTTTAAGATAAGATTTTTTGAAAATTTCCCTACTACTCAATATAAAACAAGTGACCCCTAGGTGTGATCAATTTTGATTATAGGGGTATGATTTTAACAAATCTTATAGGGGACTACCACACAATGCTTCGTATAGAATATCTAAACTCCGGGTCTCGCGGTTTTTGATCATATATGTAACCCCCAGGGGCACAATTTGACCATACTTTAGAGAAAACCGCAAGAAATGCTTCACGCAAAATATCTAAGCCCTGTTCTTTGTGGATTTAAATAAGAAATATTTTGAAACTTTCACTGTATAGTTTTCTTTGTAAAGCAAATGACCTCCGGGTGGAGTCAGTTTTGAACTCATGGGCATGATTTGAATACGCTTGAGTGAGGACCGCTAGCAAATGCTTCGTATCAAGTATCTAAGCTCTGGTACATGCGGTATTTAAAGTTTTAACTGTACAATTCTATGTGAAACAAGTGATCCCTAGAGCGGGTTAGTTTTGAACAAACTTTGTAGGAGATCATGATACAATGTTACAATTTAAATATCTAAGATGTTGGCTCAGAAGTTCTGAAAAAGAAGATGTTTGAAAGTGTTTCTTTTGGCTGTCATGGCAACCAGAGTTCACGTGGAATGTAATTCTTTGAAAGAGTTTATATTTCTGAGGAGTGAGGTGAGCTTAAAGCCTGCATGCTTTGGCACAAGCCTTATTTCTAACTTTATTTTATAATAATGTCGTTAGAAAAACATTCTTACAACTATTGTTTATGTTTTCTTTCTAAACCGAGCCAGCGATTCAAGAGGATATAACAACCAGAGGATTCCTATCTTTATACCGTTAAGGCAACGTTAGAAGACAATGCTAGATCTTTGTAAGTTATATCAAAAATCTAAAACTCATCCAGCAGTGCTTAAGTCCTTCGTTTTCATAAACAAGTTCAGGAGGGCCATAACCACCCCTTGTCGCTCATTCAAATTCGACTGAAGAACCTGTACGCATTCCTGCTGGCTAGGGTATCATAATTGGAGATACATATTTTGTAGATTTTATCTGCATTCAGTATTAAGAAACTGTCCTACTTCTAATAGATCATGATTTTGACCAATCAGTAGCTCTTTAATAGAATTGATAGAAATTCACATAAGACCTACTCCAGGACGTAATTTCGAAAACAGCAAATTGTTTCATGAACATACTTATGAATCTTTAACATTGTACATCCTTTCAATATCATCTTCATTGTACTGAATATCAAATAAATATGTTGAACGGTTGTTTGGTTATATTCCCTATATGCATAATTTTGCTGATAAAAGGAGATCATACAAAAGGAGATAAGGTACAGTTAAGATTATCAGCCACTGCACTGCGTGTTATGGTTTCGGAATTATGTATGGGACAAGCATAAATGCATTATATAAAGGGAGGTGATTACAATCCTCTACCACTGTTCTTTTGGATTTAAGTTTCAGACTAGAATAAAGGGAGATAATTCAACGATGAAATGAGGTGAAATAAAGTTATAGTTCTTAAGCATACACTTCGTCTCAATGTCTTCTATTAATGTGTGTAGTAGCAACTTAATACATTAAATACTTTTTGAGTTCTGCTCCGGACAAACAAAATACATAAAGGGGGATCATTCAAAAATGTGGTAAGCTAGAGTTAAGTTCTTGCTCAATGCACTCCATCTCAATGACCTCTATCAATGTGTGTAGTCTCAACTTTAAACCTCAAAGGCTTGTTAGAGTTATGCTCGGGACAAGCATATTACATAGAGGAGATAATTCAACAGTGCGGTCAGCTAAACTAAATAATCTTTGTCACTGCACTTTCTCTCGATGACGTCTATGAATGTGTAAAGTACCAAGTCAATCGCTTATATATTTGTCACACTATTTTCAAACAAGCTTTTTACATATAGGGAGATAATTAAAATAGTTATTGTTTTTCTTCAGTTTTCAAAATAAGAGTTATAGGTGCATTTTTTCTATGTTTAATTTCAATGCATTGGTTTAATGTTTAATGAGTGTCTGTTATATACAGATTAGAACGGCCGTTACAATTTTTCAAGCACAGATATCATAAATTTGACAAACCGATTGCAATAACGTCGCTATAAGTCATTCAGCCGGAACATGCTGATGATATACAAACGTAGACACTGTATTGATCATTCACGTTTTGTTTGTTGTTTGTTTTACAAGAGTGGTATAGCAGTAATAGAACAGACCTCAAATAATTAGACAAATCAAGGACAATAACTAAATTAGGCTTTGGACTGATCGCACTCCCGTGAACTTCAGTTGAAATCCGCCCAGCGGTGTAAGAGGAGTTTAGCAGATAAACATTGTGACTTTCATTCAGACAAACACATATACAGGACGACACAAAAGAAATCTAATAATAAATGAATGCATTTTGCAAGAAAAAACATGTCGAGATATGTTGGTAGTTATTAGCCATAATCTTAAGTTCTGCCAGTGTTCAAGGAAAGACTTATAATTATGGTTAATAACTACCATAAGGCGAGCCTTAAAACCGTGCCCAAATTTAGCAAAAAGGCGAGATTTAAAATCATGGCTCATGTCTACCAAAATGTCACGGTGTGAACTTAAGAATCGATAACAGTATTTACCTGGTTATTATGTCTGTCTTTTTCCTCTTCTTCAAGTTCTATAATTGTAAACCTGAACTTATCTCTCCAGTTCACACCGAGTGCAAAGTTAACTATTCCATCCACCAAAGTGCTTTTTCCTGTTCCTGTGGCACCGACAAGCATGATTGTTTTCTCCTTGTGAACGTCCCTTCGTCGTGCTCCTGAATTAAACATTTTAAAATCGTTTGTTCGAAATTTCTTTTCAATATTTATACAGTCACAACTATATTCACGCAAAACTCATTGAATGACATTAGTATTTCAAATCACGATATACTTACCTACTTCACACTTTTTAGTTTTATTCTTTATATTTCTTGCATTCGGAACTTCTGATATAGGTACACCATATACTGAGGGTGACGGACTTCCCCTTTTGACTATTGTAGAATAGTCAACAAGTCTTGCAGCTGCAGAAACTATAGTCTTGAGTACCTCACTTTCCTTACTGTACTGGGCTTCACCGTTTGGATGCACGACTCTTACGCGGAATATATATTGTGTGTCTGCTTTTAGATCTGTGACCGTGACATTTGCTACCTCATGTTCCCCGGGGAAAAATCTCCATTTTTCTTTTTCGACCTCCCGGTAACTCACTTGATAATAGTCTCGCTTGTCTTCAAATTTGTCCGGTTTTTCCCATACGAGCACGATGCTATCAGCCTTGACGGAAGATGATTGAGGCTTTCCAGCAATATCCTGTTGTAAAAGTAAAATAACAGTTTATTGTTTTATAATAATCCAGCGACACGGGAAAATGGGCCTTCGGACAACATACTTGGAAACTAAACTAACTTTCTTGCATATTTTGAACAAACAATATTTCAATATCAATATTGGAAAATTTCAGTTACCTACGTCCAGTACATACAAAACTACAACATTTTGAAAAAGTATACCTAAGGCGTCATTGTTCACTCTGAAAATGACGTCGCATACCACAATTTGACGTCAAAACTCGCATCAATTTACATTGGCAGAAAATTATTGCAGTAATCATTTCCTAACAGCATCAATTATTTTTGATTGCAACATTATATCCTCTTTCTATGTATATCATATCTGGTGAAATAGTTCATGTCGTCTTTCCACGATATGCTTTTTTCATAGGGTATAGCCAAAATAAAAAAAGAATGGTTTAAAATCGCTGTTGCCATAGTAATGGTCTTAGAGGATTTTGAAGCAAATGGTTTGTTTCTGTTGAGGAAAATATAGGGGCTATCAGTTTTTAACATTGGTTTTGCATTTAAAGAGGGTGATAAAATTGTAAATTGTATGAGTTTTTTTATTAGTTATTGTCGAATAATGTAACAAATGTCCGAAGGTACATTTTCGCGCGTCGACGGTCATATCATTATGTTTTAAGTGACTGTGAATAGTTGTAATTATCAATATATTTCAATGATTCGCGTACGTTTTGTCTTAAGAAATATAATACTCTTTAAGTTCAATAACGAACGTTTTTATTGGATTTTTAAATATATTTAGTATCTATGTAGCTTTTTGTTTCTTACATGGATATTTGACTTTTTGAATCCTGCCATTATTTTCTATGATTAAGAACTTAATGGATCGGTTACGTTTCTTTTCCTTAAACGGTCTGACGACGTAATTTCAGCCCCTGCATATTCAGAATTAGAAACTTGAAAAATTCAAACGTTGTTGAAGGTCATAACAAACCTATCGTTTCTAAGAAGAACCAGTACTAAACTTGTATCCTCCGTACGTAATTGACAACTTTCTCATGTAAAGAGACATAGCCAGGAGCAGGGCTCGAACCCATGACCCTCAATCTAAGAGAGGTTTCAATGATTTCAAGTCAACGACTCTAAGATTTTTGGATGTCGAATATTTTAAAAGCAACGTAATCAAACATTTAAATGATCTATGACGCATTTTAGGCAAGTGCGATATTTTAAACCTCTTTATTATTGGATAAAGAGTTGTGTTTAGTTTCTATGCCAGCTGTTTAAAGGTAAATACTTTGAAGAACACTGATTTCAAACTTTTCTTGAATGCCGTATGTCGATTGACAAGCCAACATGACAAAACAATTTTTTAAAGCTTTTGCCCGATATTTAAATGTTGTTAATGTTGTATTTCAAACATGTAAGGCAGTCAAATGTCGAGCCAGCAAGACAGTCAAGTGTTTTGAAAGGCGAATGTCGAGTCAACATTTTGGAATGTCAAGTATAGACGCGGGATTCAAACGTTTTATTGAACGTCAACAATTGACTGTCAAGCAAGCACGACATTCAAATGTTTCTAAGGTTGTACATTTTGTATGTCGTTGTCGAGCAGTTGTGTCATTCAAGCGTTTTTTATTGTCGTTTGTTAAAGGTCGGGACACCAAACATTCAAATGTTTTTACGTCGGATGTATACTCAAAACATATTTCAAATTCTTAGTAGTCGTATGTCGTTACCATTATGCCAGCGACTCAAAGGCAAGCAAGACGTCAGAGCATGTCAACATTCGACAGCATGGTATTTGAAGCATTGTCACTGTTGTTCATTTAGTAAAGTTGGGTTTTAATGCCAGAGTTCAGAGACAAGTTTTAAGGCATTGCAGTGATTTCAAACATTTTCGAATATCGTATGCCGACTGTCGAAAACTTTTTTGTACTACTAAAAAGATGTCTGTCCAATTAGTGCGAAATTCAAACATTTGAACTTAATTGCGCACAACATGTATGCTTAGTAATTTAAAATTCTTTCAATGCATAACAAAGTTACAGTCTGGAAACGAATGTGTGCATATAAACAGGACTCCATTACCTTTAAACTCCTTTGAGGTAGAGAAGAGGGTTCTGCATGCGACGCGTTGTCTTTATATGTGAAACATTTGAGCTATATGATTTGAAAATCCCTTCGCGCATGACAAAGTTACAGTTTGGACACGAATGATGCATATATACACGATTTCGTTATCTTTAAACATTAAGTTTGACCTTGACATTTGAGGTTGTACGCGACAAATCGTAGTCGAACTTCAATCTGTGCTATGTTGTTTAAAAATCCCTTCATGTGTGACACAATTACTGCCGAGACACGAAATAAAGGAAAGACGGACATACGTTATTTAATTGAAACTGCAATTTTTCAGATGTTTTTTGGGGCAGCCGTATTAATCTCTTAAGTAATTTTCATGTTTTTTATAATAACATCATATCAAAATATCAACAACTAGCCTACACATTTGTCACACCAAAGGTTATATCTATTTCAGTTCTCATAATCAATGTACCATGCACAACTAGGTATTGCAGTTAACACTTGTGTGAAGTATCATTAAATTCTGACCAGGGGTTTTTGAGATTTAGCGTGCAGAAGATTTTACTATTTCGAGCCCCTGTGACCTTGACCTTTTACCTAGAGATCCGAAACATAAACCATGCACAACTAAGCACTGTACTTATCACTTGTGGACCATACACAACAAGGTATTGTAGTTAACTCTTATGTGAAGCATCATTAAATTTTGACCAGGGGTTTTTGAGATTTAGCGTTCGCAAGATTTTACTATCTCGAACCCCTTTGACCTTGACCTTTGACCACAGACCCGAAACATAGACCATGCACAACAAGGCATTGTACTTATCACTTGTGTGAAGTATCATTGAGTTCTGTGACCCGAGACATAGACCATGGACAATAAGGCATTGTGTTTATCACTTCTGTGAAGTATCATAACATTCTGACCAGGGGTTTTGGAGAAATACCGTACACAAGATTTACTATCTCAAGCCCTTGTGACCTTGACATTTGACCTTGTGACTAGAAACATCGATCATGCACAACTAGGTACTAATCACTTACGTGAAGTATCATTAAATTCTTAATAGGGGTTTTGGGGATTTAGCGTCAACAGGATGTTACTTTCTCGAGCCCCAGTGACCTTGACCGTTGACCTCGAGACCCGAAACATAGACTATGCATAAGTAGGCATTGTACCTATCACCTGTGGACCATGCACAACTAGGCATTGTACTGATCACTTGTGTGAATTACAATTACAATTCTTACTAGGGGTTATGGTGATTTAGCGTCCACAATATTTTAGTATCTCGAGACTCTGTGACCTTGACCTTTGACCTAAATGGGGCTTTGGGGATTAAGCGTCCACCAAAACTTGACTATCTTGAGCCCCTATGACCTTGACATTTGACCTAGAGACCCGAAACATTGACCATGCACAACTAGGCATTGTACTATGTGTGAAGTATCATTAAATTATGTGACCCGAAACATGGACCATGCACAACTAGGCATGTTCCGTATCACTTCTGTGTAGTATCATTTTTTTCTGACCAGGGGTTGTGGAAAATTAGCGTACATAACATTTTACTATTTCGAGCCCCTGTGACCTTGACCTTTGACCAAGTGATCCGAAATATCTAACATTTACAACGAGGTATTATACCTATCACTTTTGTGAAGTATCATTAAATTCTAAATAGGGTTTTTGGAGATAAGGCGTCAACAAGATTTTACGATCTCTAGCCCCTGCGACCTTGACCTTAAATTTAGAGACCCGAAACATTGACCATGCACAACTAGGTTTTGTACTTATCACTTGTAGACCATGCACAACTAGGAATTGAACTTATCACTTGTGTGAAGTATCATTAAATTCTGACCAGGGGTTTTGGAGATTTAGCGTCCACAAGATTTTACTATCTCGAGCCACTGTGACCTTGACCTTTGACCTAGAAACCTGAAACATGGACCATGCACAACTAGGTATTGTACTCCTCAATTTTGTAAAGTATTATTAAATTCTGTAACCCAAACATGAACCATGGACAACAAGGCATGGTGCTTATCACTTGTGTGAAGTATCATTGAATTCTTACCAGGGATTTTCGAGAATTAGCGTACACAAAATTTAACTATCTCGAGCCACTGTGACCTTGACCTTTGACCTAGTGATCTGAAACATCGACCATGCATAACTAGGTATTGTACTTATCATTTCTGTGAGAATCATTAAATTCTGACCAGGGATTTTGGAGAATTATCTTCCACAAGATTTTACTATTCCGAGCCCCTGTGACCCTGACCTTTGACCTAGAGACCTGAAACATAGATTGTGCACAACTAGGTATTGTAGTTAACACTTGTGTGAAGTATCATTAAATTCTAAATAGGGGTTTTGGAGATTAAGCATCCACAAGATTTTACTATCTCGAGCCCCTGTGACCTTGACCTTTGACCTAGAGGTGATTTTGGAGATTAAGCGTCCACAAGATTTTACTATCTCGAGCCACTATGACCTTGACCTTTGACCTAGAGACCCGAAACATGGACCATGCACAACTAGGCATTGTACCTATCACTTGTGTGAAGTATCATTGAATTCTGTGACCCGAAACATGGACCATGGACAACTAGGCATGGTGCTTATCACTTCTGGGAAGTATAATTAAATTCTGACCAGGGGTTTTGGAGAATTAACTTCCACAAGATTTAACTATCTCGAGCCACTGTGACCTTGACATTTGACCGAGTGACCTGAAACATCAACCATGCATAACTATTTATTGTACTTATCACTTTTGTGAAGTATAAAATTCTGACCCGGGGTTTTGGAGATTTAGTGTCCACAAGATACCGTTTACAGACAGACTGACGGACAGACAAGCTGAACCCAGTATACACCCCTTACACTTTGTGTTCGGGGGGTATAAAAATTGACGCTATCTTTATCATCGAAATACTTGTGTGATTTAGACCAAATAGCAGAGCACATAGGTAACACTAAAGGCTATTTATTTGTTCGATTAGCTTCTAATATGCGGTGATTCATAACTACTTCGACTTAAAATCAAAGGTTTTACCAAGTTTCAATTGCAATGGTTGCATGTTTTGCTTTCAGATAACACTTAGTGTGTTTACATCTGAAAACATGTACAATAGTTTCTTGTGTTTCGTAGGTCTGTTTTTTATCTGCTTTTCTGTTTGTCTGATTTACTTTCAAAGCCAATCAGACAGTTAACACAGTAATACAGATCCCGAAATTCGTTTCAGACTAAAAAACAAAACTATAATAAAAGTGGTTTTATAACTTTATTTTTTAACTATGAAAAACTAGTTCCAACAAATACTTTAAAGGTGGTCAATTACTTTTAAGCAACATTTTATTACAATTTTTATATTTTGTATATTCTGTTAGGGATCTATTTAATGAACAAAAAGACCCATTACATAGAGTTAGATCCCTATCAGAAATTTACATTTTATTAACTTTTATAAAA
>JAUMHA010385563.1:0-12162 GCA_032359765.1 Saxidomus gigantea
ATTTAAAATTATGTCTGATGGTTTAGGTAAGACTGTAAGAGGGTAAATGAGTTTTGGTAGAGCAAATGTTTTTATTACAGTTACTTTGCCTAATAACGTCAATTTTCTATGCTGCCACTGTTTAAGGCAATTTTTAAATTGATCAATCTTTGGCATTAGATTTAATTCAAGACGTTTTTGATGATTTGCTATAAACGTAATTCCTAGAGTTTTGACACTTTCAGAAGTCCATTTGAATTGTTTTTCATTGCAGAATTTACTGTTACTTTTTTTCATTGTCCCCAGTCTTAAAACAATTGATTTATTAAAGTTTAACTGAAGTCCGGATAGCTTTCAATATTCTGTGATAACATTAACAAGATTTTCAAAAGATTTTTTTTAACCATTATTAACATAAGTTGCATCATCAGCAAAACGTGTTTGTTTTATTTCTGTATCATGGACGATGATTCCTTTTATGTTTTCATCTTTTGAGATTTTATTTGATAGTAGTTCAAGTGTTTGAAACATCTTAATTTAAAATTATTATTTAGTGTATCGAATGCTTTTTCATAATCAGAAAATAGCAGTAACCCCTTTAAATTGTTAGTTTCAATGTGATCAATTATCTCACAGATCAGTCTGACATTTTCTTCGATGTATCGTCCTTTCATAAAACCAGTTTGTTTTGGGTTTATTAATTTTGTAAGTATTTTCTTTAACCTATTTGCTATAGCCTTAGTTGCAATTTTGTAGTCTACATTTAATAGACTTATGGGTCTCCAATTTGACAATTTTGTAAGATCTTTTTCTGGTTTTGGTAAATGAGATATGATACTTTGCTTTTGGAGGTCAGAAAGTTCTACTTTATGTACGCCTTTAAATGCTCCCAAAAATGTTTATAAAATTAAGCTGTTAAACCAACTGATCCAGGGCTTTTTTAATTTTTCAATTCTGACAGCGCAATTTTACATTCATATTCATTTAATAGTCCTTCACATTGTTCCGAGTCTTCTTTATTTAATTTATTGATGGAGGAATCGAAAAAAAATTTGTTTGTATTTTCATAAGTCTTTATATCATATATTTGTTTGTAGTAAGCAGTTGATTATTTTAATATTTATTTTACTTCTGTGATTATTATGTTATTTACCTCAAGCTTTTGAATATTTGTTTCTTTCTGCATGTCTTTTTTCTAGGTTCGCCAAGTATTTTGTATTTTTTTCATTCATTTCAATTTGTATTGCTTTTGACCTTAACATAATGCCATTTATTATTTTATTATAGTGTGTCTGCAATTCGCTTTTCTTTTCACTTAGTTTCTGTATATGCTGGGTTGAATTTGATGCTATGATTAAAGTTTCTAAAATATGGATTTCATTTTTTAGCTTTTCTTCTTCCTTATTTTCTTTTTTTTTTCTTTTTTGAGGCAAGTTTAATAGAAACGTTTCTAACACTGCTTTTGATAAGATCCCATAACACTTCTGGTTTCGCGTCATTATTAAAATGTACTATATTATTTTTACAATTTATTATATTTTTACAATACGTTTCATTCAAAATTAAACTATTATTTATTTTAAAATATCCTCGACCTCTTTTTTGAACTGAAAAATCGATACTCAAAGAAATTAAGGAATGATCGCTTTTATATCCCTGTTGCATCTTACTACTTTTAATTATGTTACGAAATGTGTCAGTCACCAAGAAATAATGTAGCCTACAGAATATCGGGTGTTTTTATCAATTTTAGGGGGTTTGATAATCTCCAAATATCAAGTAGATTAAAGTTTTTTTGTATACTCAATATTTTTTTCTGCATTGTGAATGGGTATTTGAAATTCCGTTTCTTTTATCAAGATTGCTATCCAAAACTGTGTTAAAGTCTCCGCCTATTATGAATTTTTTATCATTATGAATCTGCAAGTGTGTTTCTAGTTCTGTAAATATTGAAAGATCATCCTTATTTTGGCCATAAATATTAATGAGTGTAAACTCTTCCTCGTTTATTTTAACCTCAAGTGCTAAGAGTCGCCCATTAACAAGTTCTGTAACTTCTGTTACTGCTACTTGAGTAAGATTGTCTGAATTTATTAATATAGCTACCACTTGACTATTTGAGTGAGTGCCTCTAAGAAAAAGGTCTCCGCGCCACTCTTTTTTATCTGATCAATTTTGTTTTCAGTTAAATGTGTTTCTTGTAACATAGCAATTGTAAAGTTTTATTCTTTTAACCAATAAAAGACTTCTTTTCTCTTCTTATTGTCTACAAGACCTCTGACTTTAAGTGAGCATATTGTGTAAGACATGTCTGTGTTTTGGGTTGTGATTATTAGATGCTACTACGATCAAACAATGATGCATTAAATTTATTTTGTAATTAACCATAGTGGGTCAAAGTCATAAAGAAATGAACCGTGTTATGTTTTGTGAAGTGTGAAAAATATTTTTCAGTGCAACAAGAAACCAAATGGATACAAAAATATTTTTAAAATATTATATGTAAATTTTTGAGTTGTTCGTTTTATCGAAGAAGGAATTCGAGTCAGAACTAGTTCACCATAAAAGGATTACTTATAAAAGAACTTGTGAACTACCTATTGTCATACGAATGCGCGTCTAAAACATCATTCACTGTAAGTTAACAAAACATCGATTCGTATCAAATTTCCTCAAAATTAATAGAGTTAGTTCTCGCAAAAATCAAGTTGAATAAAAGTCCTCAGAGGAAATACAATGTATTAATGCATTTAAAAAAAAACAGTTACTTTAGAAGCAGTCAGAGTTACATAATTTGCTTCAAGTATATAGTCACACATAATAATAGGTGTTCAAATTTCAGAAGTATACAAATAAGTGTTTTTTATTTAAAATCAAATAATCTTATTCGTATTACCTTTAAAATGAACGCCTTTACCACATACAGAACAGCATTAATCATAACATGGAATAATGTATCCGTTATAAAACATTTTCTTCTTTTCATATTTAAGATACAATTCAGTTTGTTTTAAGATCGCTATTGTCGCATTTACTTTGTAACATACTTATGTAATGTGCATATCTTATCTTAAGCAAGTGCATTAGAGTAATGTAAACGCCTAAAACAATTTGATAAAACGTTAATATGTGAGTCATGATTTCCAGAATTTGTCTTCCTGTTTTATTTGTAATCTTTTATATATAAAATTAACAAACATCTGGATGCGGCGACATTTTGTTCTTAGAAAACCAACCCGAAACAGCAATTATATTTTCTATGAATACTCATCCTAAATTTTATGTTTTCCAGTGAATCATAGAGTTTTCTCAGTGAAAAAAAATGAAGAAAGCTTGCGGATTATCGAATATCTTCTGGTGCAGACCGAGAAATCCAAGATGGCGTCCAATATGACCGCCATTTTTATTGTAGTATTTTTTGTTTTAATGTCCAACTATAAAATATTTATCTAAAAGGCAGATGAAAAAGAAACACACATAAACATATGTTTTAAGAATGTTCTAAATAAGTACGATATTTTGAGTTTCATACAAGGTCACTATCAAGGTCATGTTCCAGGTCAAAAGGTCAAAGTGAACAGAAAAATCCCTTTTTCACCTGATTGCTTCTTCTGTTGATCCAAAACTATATGACACAGCATGTCCTGTATGATATGAATGATATCTTATATATATATGTGCTTTTATTTAACAACAATTTTGTGCAAATGAAAATGGAAAAATGCAAAATGGCGCCCAAAATGGCTGCTTCTTTTCAAAATGGCAGGTCGTAAGCAAGTCAAGGTACAAAGTATTTATGGGAAAAGAAGGTGCGAATGAAACAAACATAAGTATTTTTACTAAGAAAACGCTAAATATGTACGTTATTTTGAGTTTCATACACGGTAACTATCAAGGTCATATTCAAGGTCAAAAGGTAAAAAAATTACTATAGTATTCACTGTTTCACCTCATCACGTTTTGTGTTGATTCAAACTATACATGAAAACTGTATGATGAAGGAAGTCTTTTTTAATGTTAATAATGTTATACAGTCACACACTTTTAGTTTTTAAACCATTTTGTGTGAATAGGATTGATTGCCATGGAGAAATGTATATATAAGCTCAAGCTCAATACGCTTTTATTTTATAGCCATTTTGTGCAATTAATATTGGTTGTCATTGGTCCAAAGTGGCTATTGTAATCACAATGACAGGTTTTTTTCCTAATCAATGTATGAAATATATAAAGAAAAAGAAGGTGCAATTGAAACACGATAAGCATTTGTACTACAACACTACTTAAAATTATAGCACTTTGTAATCAAGGTCATAGTCAAGGTAATTGCATTACTGAAGAAGTACGATTTCTTCACGTAATGTTTTCTGTTAATATAAAATTATAAGATTGAAGAAGTTCAGTCTGGAATAAGTACATGTATTACCTTTAGTTATACAATAATCTACCAAAATATAATCAGTTACCACGGAGAATTTCAAAATTGCTTCCGAGATAGCCGCTTTATTCACACTCAATTTTAATTAATTTCAGTTTTATGACTATAAATTACTAACATATGTGAACAATTTGGTTTCGGGAATATATATAGTAACACCCACCAAACAAGCTCAAAACAGGAGCACAAGGTTAAGGTCGTTATCATATTTAAGGACACATTCAGGGGTCAAACTAACCAAAAAGTGTATTTTTAGTGTGTTTGTTTGGTTAACTAGTTCGGACATACTACCGGTTATAAAACTGGCATTCACTAATTTACTTGTGAGAAAATGTAATTTCTAAATGATATAATGTTCATTGTAGTCAGAATAAGATATAAATATTACCAGAACTGTAGTTTCAAATACAGTTAAGACATTCAATCACTTTCACAATTTCTTTAATTAAAAGGGAAAATTATAACTTGGAAAAACAAAATTCTGAGGACATTAAAAATTATCAGGAAGATTTTAAACAATTAACCAAACAGGGGTCACAGATGTGAATGTTATTATGTGTTCATCACATGTGTTAAACACAGTTTAATAAGAATATGAGTGCAAAGTGTTATCTAAAATATAGGGTGAGGGGTATTTTTAACTTTGTGGAAAATGACTGTTACAAGGCAGCAATCTCAAATTAAACCCATTACTTAGATATTTGTTTGTGCTGTGTTATGTGGTGTGTCTTCATTACTGGTGTGTGCTGTCCTTTACTTTTTCACCTGACAAAAGCTTTGCCTTTATACAGTTACCATTTAAGCTGAAGTGTGTACAATGTCTCGTAGATGATAGGTTCATTTTGGTAAATAGATCTGGCTATTATCATGTGCTGTGTTTGATGGTGTGAAGGAAATACTTTCCTTATTTTTTTGAGGTTTTGGTTGCATTTTCAAAATTTCCTTAAAAGCGGCGTAATTGCTTGAATATGTCAAATATTTTCCCTAATGCTTAGATTTTTTTTAGGTGATATTTGTCCTTCAAGCTGAATTATTGTCCGGCCTGGTTTAATTTACCCCATTAGATAAGACAAAACAACTGTACTTCCCCCTGTGGGTATCAGTTATCCTCATATGTTACCTTTTTGAGATAAAAAGGAATCATTTATCGCTTAGAAGTTAACTTATGGTACGAAATGGTTGTGATTTTTCCTTAAAGTTAAAGATTATTGTCCCTATTATGTATAATATTACCATAATGATTTTAAGTTAAGTTTTTGTTGTTACTAGTTAAAATTTCTTTAAATTAAGATTATATCCCACCATAAGGTTGCATATACCGAATTACAGGTGCAACTTTCCAGTAAATTTATCTACATAATTATCTCAATTGTATTAAGGTCCATGTTATGTCCCTTTTCTGCTTACATATGCCTTGGCTTTCACTTTTCGAAGCTACAAGTATTTTTTTCTGCTAAGCTTCTTTGATGGGTATTATTATATACATTGTATTATCATTGGTTCGACCAAGCTATCACTTTAACCTTAACATTGTAAGAACAAAGGGTTATATTTCAGTCAAAGATGTTTTTGTAATCTACTCTTGCCTGCAGATTTAGGACATGATGGTAAAGAAGTGATGCAAGATTCAAAGCATTAAGGTACGATCTAGCATCGGTACATTTGAGTTTAATAACCCATTTAGACAATAATTGTATTATATATTTTGTATATTTCATATAGATTATGACTAAAACAAGTCGTTTCACGCTTTTTTTGTGTTTTGGCCTTTGATATTGTATGATATTAATTTTTATAAAGTTCGTAAAACTTTGAACAGCGATATTTAAGCCATTCTTTTCGATTTTTACCACCAAATTCGTAATCGATGTTTATAATTAAAATGTCTAGGGATCCGTGTCACAGACTTTCCATATAATTCTTCAAACAAAACATTTTAACATCAAAGAAATTTCAGCCTTTTTTTCAGACCGCTTGTTACGTATTTAACGATGATTAATCCCCTGGCCAATTTATAAAAAAAAATCCTGACACGGATCCGTCCGTAATTACTGTAAATACAGCATATGATGTAAAAAAATACATTCTTGAAACTGTATGTAAATAACGTATTGTAGAATATATGGTGATATAAAAAGGCTCCAGTATAAATTCATGTCACGTACATCTCTAAGTTAAAAAAAAAAACGCTACCAAATTTAAAAGTGTTGCAAACGCTTTCGAAATTTCAATATAAACATATAGTGTAGCGGTGCCGTGTAACTGACCTTTTCAATCGATTTCTTTAACTTCCTACCTAGATTGATGCTTATTTTTTATTCTAGGCTTTAGTTTAATATCTATGAATAAGAATGTGAATTTATTTTTAAAAATATTTTTTCAACGATAACTGAGAGCTAGCATCTTTAAGAATCTACCATTGTGAAGAATGGCATCAATTTACGATGTCATTTCGCAATTCTACGTGGCAACCAATTTCATTTGCATAAACTGTTTGCAAAGTATACGCACACGCATATAAGATATCATTTGAATCAAACAGAACTTGCTAAATCATATAGTTTTGAATAAACAAAAGATGTAATGAGGTGTCGTTTTGGTATTTTGACCTTTTAACCTTGGAAATGACCTTAATAGTGACCTTGTATGAAACTAAAAATATCGTGTATATATAAAGTGCTTACGTAGTAAACATGCTTGTGTGTGTTTCATTTGCACTTTCCTTCACATAAATACTTTTATACCTTGACTAGTTTAAAAACCTGCCTTTGTGAAAAAGGCAGTCATTTTGGGCGCCATCTTGCATTTCGCCATGGCAACCGACTTCATTTGCATAACATTGTTGTTAAGTAAAAGCACAACAATAAAAGATATCATTCATATCAAACTGGACTTGCTATATCATATAATTTTCAATCAAAAGAAGAAGTAATGAGGTGTAACAGCGAATCTTTAGGTCATTTTGACATTTTGACCTAATTATGACCTTGACAGTGACCTTGTATGAAACTCAAAGTATCGTACTTATTTAGGACTTTCTTAGTACATATGTGTATTTGTGTTTCTTTTTCATGTGCCTTTTTGAAAAGTATTTTATAGCTGGACATTAAGAAAAATCAGCTTTAACGAAAAAGGCGGCCATATTGGACGCCATCTTGAATTGTTCGGTCAGATTCAAAAATTTTCATTTTATGCTGGTGGTACATGACTCATTTTGTTCATTTTTGTCACCCAGTGGAATGCTGGATATGGTGGTTTGCTGCTTTATTAGTAGTATAGAACTGCGAAAACACATTTATTGCCAATCATGGTTGTTGCAGTGTTCGAGTTGTACTATACGTTCTTACTTTGCATTGTAAGGTGATTTTAAAATACTTTGTAGGTTCAAATCTTGGATTCTGATTAATGTTCATTTAACAACATTATTATTTGAACAGTATGGTATGGCGTTTGTGAAGAGTGTCCAAATGCTTTGCCTGTGTTGTAATAAATAGTCTGCCTGTGTGGCGTAATGTCTGTTTTTAAGCAATTATTTTCATTGTTGTTTAGCATCTTCACCGCAGGGGATTAGAGCGTAGCAGGGACCCAGTGAATGTTAGTTGAATACAGCAATATGAATATATATCAATAAAAGGGTAAACAACACAGTTTACAGATCGATCCAGTTTCAGCCTCAATTATTTCATCTAGAATAATGCATAATTATTAAAACCTTTTGCATATATAGCCTTTTAGTTAGTATTAATATGTTCCGTAAACGTTTACTTCAAGGGCAAAATGCAAACTGTTTTGAAACAGAGACTGATAGTTTCCGAAGTGTTTACCTTTTCTGGAACCCGGTGTAAAGTAAGGGTCACAATATACTGCAATATATAATATTTAGCATCAAGGCAATACAGCTGTAATGACCAAAACATGGAACAAAGTAAGAAAACACGGTAGCCATTTTAACGGCTAACATTTTAACTAAAAGGGAAAAAACCGGTTTCGATTTTTGTCGCCCTAATTGTCGATGGATGAAGAGAAAATGTAACAAAAATATGTCAATAACTAGCAAAAAGGTAAACCCCACTCTCTTTTAAGGACACCATTTTAAGCCAGTACCATGTAACCATCTTTGACAACTTCGGTATACATGCATTTATTCCTTTGCATCAATTTGTACAGCTTTTAAGATGCTATACTAATATACGTGAGTTAAATAAGAAGTGAATGTAAGTGTTTCCTGAAAGATACCGATATTTACCCATGTTTTGCTGGATAAAGTCAAATTTTAAGAAAATTCTTAAATATTTATCAAATAAGTACGAGGTTCAAGTATTTGTACCTATTTTAAATCATTACAAAGAATAAAGAAAAAAATGATAAAAAAATTTCATAAAAAATATCGTATTTCCTCTGATGTTGGCGGCCATCTTGGAAAGTGAGCGTTTGTGAAAGAGTTTTCTTTTAATAAATCGGTTTTTATAAACTTTAGACAAATAGCTATCATATGAAACTATTCATACATTTGGACAAGAATTGTAAGTTAATGGGTTCTATCTCATGTAGATCTTAAAATATTATCTATATTGTATAATCCAACATATATTTAGGAAATAGTTTATTCTTGCATTTAAAGACCATTATTGCTGTATGGTAAATACATCTGTTATGAAAGTTAACCAGTCTAGCATTTTAGAAAATCTATTGAATTCGTACTAGAGAGGCTTTGAAGAATACGTTTTTGTAGTTGAATAATCTAATTCATATTACCTTTAGAATGAACGCCTTTACCACATACAGAACATTAATCATAACATGGAATAATGTATCCGTTATAAAACATTTTCTTCATGTCATGATTAAGATAGAATTCAGTTTGTTTTAAGAGCGCTATTGTCGCATTTACTTCCTAACATACTTCAGTAATGTGCATATCTTATCTAAAGCACGTGCATTATCAGTATAAACGCCTAAAAAAAATTGATACGGAACGTTAATATGTGAATCATAATTTCCAGAATTTTTCTTCCTGTTTTTTTTTAAATATAAAATTAACATACATCTGCATGCGGTGACATGTTGTTCTTAGAATACCAACTCGAAACAGCAGTTATATTTTCTATCAATACTCGACATCATCCTTTATTTTATGTTTTCCAGTGAGTCATAGAGTTTTCTCAGTGAAATAAAAGTGATAATCCACAGTTTTGAAAAAAGTGGATTACCATTTTTATTTGTCACTGTTTTGGCAATCTTAAACCCGAATTAGCGACAAAAAGTATACCAAGCGTAATTAATGCTGCAAACTATGCGACGATGACGTCGATAAAATGACGTCATTTGCGCTACATTTTGTAATGACGTTTCCCGCGAGTTTCGATATTTTATAGAAACAAACTCAATAAAAGAAGAGTTTTAACCATAAAATAAACAGACAAATTGTTAGTATCGGTGTAATATCAGAAATATCCACCCGTGAACACCAAAAGTTGTTATTTTCATTCCTGGCTGCGCCACTCGTGAAAATGTTACTTGTGGTGCCCACTCGGTGAAATTATAACGTGATCAAAAACCGAAACCAACAATTATCTTCTATATCAACGTGTCCAGGAATAACAATTAGCATGAACTTGTGTGTACATGTACGTGCGTTTGAGCATTTTGTGCGTGCGTAAGGAATTCTATTTCTATTGGCGAGTTTTTTTAACTGTGACATTTGATTAATTATATATATAATATAAGATATACCATTGAATAAAATCAATATCGGCGGCATAATTCAATTTCTGATGCATTTCGGAATAGTCTTGAAAGCAAGCACTTATCGATATGCAAAGTAAAATCATGCCTATCAAAGTAAGCACTATAAATTAGTAACGACATATACATGTATGTTCTTCAATTAGCAATTTACGGTTATTCAGCGCATCTTTTGCTGGACAGCTGCAGTAAGGAAGCTTTCACACAGTTAGTTTGACTCTTTTACTTTAAGAAAAAATATCTTTTTTGGTGTTTTTTAAACAACCTACCGGAACGTTGCAGTCTCACTATAAAGAATAAAGAAATGTTCAAATCATATCTAGAGATATATTGTAAAATATGGAAATATTGTTTCCACCAGCCAAACAATTGTATCAGGTGTACCACAAGGTTCTATACTAGGTCCTCTTCTTTTTTGTCTACATTAATGATATTCCCCTTTGCAGACGTATGGTAAATATAGACATGCATGCTGATGATACGAAAATATATGCATCAAACAAATATGTCTCAAGGGTTGAAACAATACTGCAAAGTAATATTGATAATATAAATGTATGGTGTAAGCATAAACATTTGGTAATAAACCCTTTAAAAATTACGTACATGTACATGTTAATAAGCACTACTCGAAAGAAAAGCCAGGCAAATCAAGTAAACTTTAAAATTGATCATGTTGATATAAAACAAGTCAAAACTTAAAACTTGCAAGGTGTTTACATTGACGAAAACTTAAAATGGACTGAACAAATCAAACACGTTTGCAGACAGCTTCAAAATAAAATAGCTTTATTAAAATGAAAATTACTTTATTAAAATGCATATCGTTCTTTCTCACCGCAAAAGAAAAGAAACAAATGTTTTACAATGCATATATAGTGTCAACCTTTGATTATGGATGCATTATTTGGAATAAATGTAGTCAAAAAGAATTTAACAAATTAGATAAATAACAGAAAAGGGCTGTTAAAATCATTCTTAATAAACCGATTCGAACTCCTATAATACAATTACTGCATGAATTAAACTGGGTATCGTTTCAAAAAAAAGTACATATCATATTGCAAATCAACCCAAGGACTCACTCCAACATATATAAAACAAGAGGGCGGAAGATCACTAGACAATGTTATATACCAAATAGGTGACCCCCCCCCCCCCGGGCAAGGTCAATTTTGGCCACAGGGGCATAATTTGAACAAACTTTGAAGTGGTCTACTAGGCATTGCTACATGCTAAATATCTAAGCTCTAGGCCCTGTGGTTTCAGAGAAGAAGAGTTTAAAAGATTTTTCTTATATAAGCCTATGCAAAACTAAGTGACCCGGGGGTCATAATTTGTACAATCTTTGTAGAGGTCCACCAGACAATGCGACATGCCAAATATCTACGCTCTAGGCCTTCTGGTTTCAGAGAAGAAGAAGTTTTTAGTTTTTCCTATTTGTTGCCATAGCAACCAGAATTCTGCATGGAATAGAATTCTTTGAACAACTTTGATAGAGCTTTATGCAAGGACCATCCCTTCAAAGTCTCATCAACATTGGCCCAGTGGTTTCAAAGGAGTTGTCGTTTTAAATAGCTCATTCTGGCAATTTGTGCCAGGTGTGCTAATATACAAGGGTTTTCCATATTTGGGCTCTATGGCCTAGTTTTTGACCCCAGATGACCCATATCCGAACTTGAGCTAGAAATCATCGAAACAACCTTTCTGATAAATTTCCAGGATATTTGGGCTGAAAATGTTACCTCTAGAGTGTTAACAAGGTTTTTCCATATTTCAGGCTGTGTGACCTAGTTTTTGACCCGAGATGACCCATAATCGAACTTGAGCTAGAAATCATAGAAACAACCTTCTGACAAATTTCCAGGATATTTGGGCTGAAAATGTTACCTCTAAAGTATTAACAAGGCTTTTCCATATTTAGGCTCTGTGACCTAGTTTTTGACCCCATATGACCCATATTGAAACTTGAGCTAGAAATCATCGAAACAACCTTTCTG
>JAUMHA010385574.1:0-12161 GCA_032359765.1 Saxidomus gigantea
TTTGTCACAAAATTGTTGGTTATTCTGACAAAGCATAAGAGGGCGACACAAGTGTTCTACTGAACACCCATCTAGTTGTCATCAAGTGTCATTATGATGGTAAGATTCAAATGTTTTTTAGCAGGGGTAAAAACAAATGAACAAAAAACATGAGAAAAATAAAAAATGATGGGGATATAAACAATGTGGGCGTGAATTTGGCGGTGATTGGCCAGAAGGGACTGGTTGAGATTAATAAATTTCCGGAGCCTGTTCCAGAGAGCACGTCAGCCTTGTCTTGTAAGAATGAACAGTGTTTAAGGAGTGAAATGTTCTCCCATGTAATCAGGGACCTAGTCATTCTTTTAATATCCCAGGATCTCTTGGAATTTACTGATAAAGTAAACTGTAAAACAATGTTGACATATTCTTTTCTTTCGTATTCAAGTCGTTTCTTTATGAAAAATAGTTGCCAGAAAACCTTTATTATTTTTTGCAATATCATTGAAAAAATACTGCGCTATTGTATTCAATTTAAAAAAGCAAATCTAGGAATGTTTTGGTACAAATAAAGGTCATTTCTGCCGATAAGACATCATTCTGGCTGAAATTAGAGCTACTTGTAATTGTGGTCCTAGGACTTTAAATACATAGTGACAAACAATCTGTTCAACTCTGAAATCCAAGTCCAGCACAAACTTTACCAATATATTTTTCAGTTTAGTTTGCAGTTTGTTTTTAAAAAACTGGGTCAGTCCATTGTACCAACTAATTAAGACAATTTTGTAGTAGTTCTACTCCATGAGGTATAACCTTATAAAACAGCAAACAGCTGTGAAATCTTCTCTAAAACATCAAGTTTCCTTTAGGCATTGACAGTGCTCCATTTAAATACGATCAATGAATTTTCAATATCCTTGTGTTTCCTCAGTTCATGCCATTTCCTTAATCCCTTCCCTCATACATATATTTCCTTTTCCTGCATGTGCCACATGTATGTCTGAATATACAGCTGTTTTTGCAGTCATTTTTGATCACAAACAAAGAAATATGAAAGAATCAGTTGAACTTAAAAAAAAATGAAATTTTACATTTTTGCTCTAATATTTGACACTTGTTTTCAAAAAGTGTCCAAATCTTAAGTAAAACTGACATTAAACAAGAGAAAAATTAATTTTCTTTAATAGCTGTCTAGTTAATGCAGTGGTTAGTGCACTCACTTCTCACCAATGCAATCTGGGTTAGAACCCCGTCCTGGATAGCATGTGAGATGGTAGGTGGCCACCATATGTTTTCTCCGGATTATCCAGTGTCCTCCCAAGGTACAGCCACCTTACTTCAACATCTGTGAATATTGATCATAAAAATGTATGTTGGGTGTAAGGTATTTAAATAAATTAACACCTTCATACAGCAGAGAAGTTGATATGGGGGAGGGGGAGGAGGGATGAATTTAGAAGACACAGATTACTGCATGTACACAAGACATGAATGGATTTTTTATGTAGCAGTTTGATAGTTCTTGTAGATTTGAGAGTCCAAAAGCATACATCTCTTGTTTGATGCATTCAGGACACAACAGTCTTATTTGTTTTGCCGAGCTTGCGATCCTGACAAAACACTGGTTGCTTCTTTAAAAAAAAACTGCCTTATGGTACTGTATTAAGCAGGGTACCAGTGTGTGTGTATATTTAGGATATTGTAGGTTTCAGTGTAATTTCATGTTACAGTTTCACCAAGTGGAGATTTTATCTTATTCTTCATATACACTATGAGATTATTATGAATACAAGGTTGAGTAAATTGGCCAAATTATTGAATAACAATGTAAAATATACTTAAATATTGTATTGTCTCTTATATGTTAACTTTGACATGTACATGCACATAATGATGTAATCAAACTGCTTAAACTATCAGTTTGAAACCTTTGAGCATCACCAAAATAGTTTGTTTTTGCAGTCATCCAACTGACCATAATTTTTTTTGTCAACCTCAAAATTGTTTTATGAGAAAATAACAAAAAAAAAGAGAAAAAAAACATTTTTAAATGTTTCAGAGCAGAAAAAGCAAAATAAAGAAAAAACATTTTTTTGGGCAAAGAGACTGGAAACACATATTTTTTTGTTTGGACTGACAAATGCCTTCCTGAGAGTTTTCGTCGTAGTTTTCAACCACTAATAAGCTTCTGATAAAGCAGCAAAAAACAATTACAGATCATAGATTAAATATTTAGAGGTATTAAAAAAGGACTTTTTTCTTTAAGTGATATAATTACTCTTGAAAGTGACCACCATAGTTTAAAAAACCCCAGACATTTAGCAATGATTTATACTTCAGGAAAATGTAATCTAAGTTACAACTAAAATACAAAAAAAGTATATACATCTACATGACAGTTTTCATTTAATTTGAATTCAATGTAACTATATTGTAATTAACCCTTTTTTAACCATTTTAGACAATTGGTAATCTACCTATGTATAGATAATTTTAATTTCTATCAGCAATTAAGAGAAATAAATTCAGCTAAATCAGCTATTTTCATAAGCATATTATTATCATATGAACGTCTGCTTTATCTAAATATAGGTTTAAACAGTATTGAAATGAATGACCTTGAAAACAAACAAATGACATATTTAACTTTATTTGTAATACATGTATCTATATTTAGCAATATCTATATTTAGTTGTTTACCGAGCATGCCCAGTTGGACTGATAAACATGTTACAGCAAGTCTGAACAGATCTTTACAGACATGCCCAGTGAACCACTTGTTCACTATATAAACCTGTACTATCGGTTATTTCATACAACTTGCGATAGAGCAAACATTGAGACAACTCTTGCAAAGCAATTGGAAACAACTAAACAGAGTTCTCTACCTTGAATTATACAATATAAGGATATTAAGGTAAGACTTTTCCTATTTTATAAACACTTTCTTATTAAAGTATTTTGCATAGGTATTTAAATGTACAAATGTATCTGGAAATAAAAGTAAAGGAATTTAAAAGAGATTTATTAATCAAGAATTTCTTTAAAAATAATGTCTATTTAATAGTGAAGCGATCAAGTTGTAGTTTTTACATTTGGTTTATTGTTACATTATTGTTTCTTTCAGTGGCTGATTAAAAGATGGCACTTCCAAACGGTCCGATGGAGATTGTCTTTTCCTTTGATACTACAGGAAGCATGAGCGGATGCCTGAATGAGGTGCGTGGGCGTGTTTCCGACATGGTTCAGCGACTACAGGCAGATATCCCAGGCATAAAAATGGCAGTGTTTGCCCATGGCGATTACTGTGACAAGCACAACTACATTACAAAATTTATTGATTTCACGGATGATGTAGCGAAACTTGTGGATTTCACACAAAATGTCAGTTCCACCGGGGGCGGGGATTCTGATGAATGCTATGAACTGGTACTACATGAGGTACGAACCGAACTATCTTGGACACCAGGATCACAGAGGGCGCTTGTCATGATTGGTGACTGTAATCCCCACGAGCCAAACTACCCTCAGAATAAGTTGAAATTAGACTGGAGGGTTGAAGCCAATGAATTAGGTAAAATTGGTGTCCGAATTTACTCAGTGCAGTGTCACTCACACAATGCAGACAAATTTTATTCAGAAATTGCAAGACGCACAGACGGACAACATTTGAAACTCAATGACTTTAAGAATATCTTTGATTTCCTCATGACCGTCTGCTACAAAGAGAGAGGCGATGACTTTTTCTTGAATTACGAAAAAGAAGTGAGGGCTCGGTCAACAGATATAAATAAGGATTTGCATAAACTGTTTGGTGATCTGAGAGACAAAGTCCCAGGGGGCGCCACCTCTGATACATCCTCAACAAGCGGTAAAAAAACTGCAGAAAAGTTGGGGAAAGGCGGGAAAACTATAAAAGCAGTAAAATTTGGAATGGGAACAAAACCAGCACTGAAAAATGTCAAGAAATCTTCAACAGGTATCAAGAAGGTGAAGCCAGTGCCAGCACACAAGAAATATATGGAGAAATACTTGCCAAAGCTGCGTAGAGAAAATGTGCCAGAAAAGAACTTTTTGTTGTCAGAAATGCCATGGTCCAAATGGCAGCTTGTCATTTCACCGACGAAGAAAGTTGTGACAGACATGCCTAAACAAATGGCGAGTAATGTAACACAAACAAGAACAGGAAGTGACTGTGGATTTAGAGCCAGACAGATTTTCAGCGGGAAAACAATGGTTCCCGCAATGTATGAGATAGGGGTCCAGACAAATTCACATACTAGAAGATATGTAACATACAGTAAAGTTTGTCGTGGATTCGCAGCCACATCGGGATTGACCTGGACAAACACGAACTGGGAAAATAAACTGCTCAGGAGAAAAGACATTAAAGCACAAATTGACAGGGTAGTGAAGAACAACTGTAGCGTGTTTGTTCGTAGAATGTTACTTAACAGTGACAAATCTAAAGGCGAAGTTAGACAGGCTTTGAGAAGATACGATTATGCCTGGAAGGGACTTCGCTCAGTGAGAGATGGACATAGAGCTGTTTCTAAGGGAGATATTGAAATCTCCTGTGAAATGGAAATGTAAGGCATGTGTGTTGAAAATAAAAAGTAGTGAATTTAAATCTGTATATAATGTAAATATATGAATTGTAGTATGTGCTTGAATTGTAAATTTATTAATTACATCATACAATGTACACGGACATTAAGTACTGATCATATGAACTTTTGTAAATACATGGGTATATATCAAATTTATAGTGCAATTTTTACAATACAAAAACTGGTATTCAGTGGTTTTTGTTGTTGTTGATTTTTTTTTATTGTTTTACGTTTTTGTAAAATATATGTAAAAAATGCTTTCTGTATTTTTATTGTGATGTTTATAACAATTGTGTGAATATTTCATGTAAACAGAAATTTAGTGTTAAAGCAGGCCATATTGATGTTATGTTGTTACATTTATTATTATTGTACAGAAAACTTTTACTGTTTTTGTTTAAATAAAAGTCATGTAAAACTTATATACTTTCTTTAGTCTTTTACTCTTATTATTTATAAGTTAAAAAAGAAAAATTGACTTTCGAATGCAAGGCGTACTGTAATCCAGGTTTCCATTGTTTCTTTGCCAAGTTCCTTTTCATTATAGTGACAACTACATGTATGCCATATTACCTGAAAGACTTTGATTATAAGAAGGTCACCCAAATAACATTTTGGTGTAATTATTGTAAAATCGGATCTTTGACGGTTGATAAATATTTTTCTTAATTATCTATGGGCACACAGTTATCAAAAAAAACCACAACCCCTGACAACTATGGTCTTTTACGAAACAACATGCCCTAAGGAATTTGTTAAAATATCATATACTGATAATTGCAAATGGTGATAATGGTGACGTACAGTGTGAACCCTGATATCAGTATTGAAATGTGTAGAAAATAATCATGAAAAAAAAAATCGAGAAGCACGAGACTTTCTCTACACATCAGTAGTGTGCAAGCGGGTGTTTCTTGTCCTCTACTTAGACAAATCACAAGATCTGTAAATACCCTATATTAGGTAAATACTAGTACAGTAACCTCCTCATACAGTGAACTCCCTTTATAACGAACGCCTTGGGACCTTTTAAGTTTGTTCCTTATATCCAGAGTTTGTAATATCCATATATTTTTTAATTAAATAAAGAAAGAAAAAATCTTGGGCAGAGAAAACATATTCAATATATCAGAAATTTCACTATATACAGAGTTAACTACTCAAGATATAGCGAGATTCCTGATATAAGGAACAAATTTTCTGGATCCCAATTTTTTCCCTTCTACATTTTTTTATGAAAAATGTTATATGGATATAACATACTCTCGATATAAGGAACAAATGTAAATGGTCCCCAGAAGTTTGTTATATAAGGAGTTTACTGTAGTATCATTTGCAGAGACTGTTTCCTTATAAAAATCTGAGACCTGAAAAATTTGTTAGGAGTTGATCGCTTTCAAAGGAGTCTGAGGCTTTTCTGATAGCGGCTTTACAAAAAGGAATTTTAAATTTATTAAGATCAGTTATATACAAATATACAACCATCATGGCAGATATAATTTATTTAGTAAAAAGCAAAAGTTATCAGTGAATATTACAAAATACACAAATATATGCAGTTTAAAGTCCCTTTCCATGCTAAAAGTGGCAAGTACTGATATTATCTTTCTGATTAATAGTGCAGATCATGATTATCTTGAACATCCATGCAGTCGGAGCATCATCTACACTGTTTGCTATTAAATAAGTAAATGTTCACTGAACATCCCTTTAAATTAAATCAATGGGACTATCCCAGTCAAAACATGGACAGGTCCACTTCAGAATTAATTAACATAGAGTGAGTGTTAAGTTAGTTCTGTTGCTGTTTTGTAGGTCACTGCGGAAAGACGATGGCGATCATGAAGAGAGTGGTAACTACACCAGAGATTATGAATAAAAAATGGCTACTCGTTGCTGATGATGACACCATTATAAAGTGAGTTATGCTTGATAATTTAAAGATTTAACTTGGACTTCATCTGCATCTCTTTAGAATGAAAAATAAGAAAAATAACACCAGCAAATATAGCACCCACCAGAAAGCAGAGATGAATCCTCCAACTAGGACATACAGGAGCAGACAAAGTATACAATGCTGCATAAAGTTAGCTACTACAAATTGGGTAATATTTTCATTGATTCGTGAGCAGACGGACTTATTTGCAAATTTTAAATTCAAGAAAGAAGACTTCTCATAATAGAAAATCTATGTGAAATGAATTTTTCGCTAGATTTTTGAAAAGCGAAGTGGGAATTTCGCAAATATAGGGCAGATCAGATCATCACTAATATTACCCAGTTTACTGTTTATAAAGGAAAGACCTGGGTCTAGATCATGTACATGTGAACAGTCTTATCTGAATCAGTAGTGTTCATCTTTTCATCACAGACGACCTGAGAAACAACATGGCACTTGTACTTTATTTCAATAAATGGTAACTTTTTTGCCCTTATTTTCTCATGTCTTTAGTATATGGTAACATTATTGCAGCTTTGTTACACCAGTGAATGCCAATTCATTAACAATTCTTACAGTTTACCCAGACTACGACACCTTCTGTCTTGTTATGACCATAACAGCCATGTTGCTCTTGGAGAACGCTATGGTTACCAGGTAGCTAAAGGATACGGATATGAGTACATTACTGGTGGCGGAGGGTACGTTCAACATAGTCTTCTCTCTGTGAGATCTTCTGTCACAATGGATTTACAGTAAACTCCATATATAATGAATCTGGATATAGCAGAATTTCGGATTTAAGGAAAAAATTTCTAGGCCAAATGTTTTTTCCTTCTTTATTTAATTTGAAAATGCTGTATGGATATAACAAACTATGGATATAAAGAACTAATTGTAATGGTCCCTGGGGGTTCTTTGTATATGGAGTTTACTGTATTAATATGTTTTCTGATATACTTTTGACAGCACTAAAGCTTTGATCCGGGGAGGGATTTCTTTCGCTGTTGAAAGATTGGTGATTGGGTACAACCTTGAAAAGAAATTAGGTTTTAATACAGACTGGTACTTTAAGTAATGAAATTCATTTGATTTGCTTGGTTTCACTTTTACTGGTAATAATTTCCATCTATTGATAGTAACAGAAAATCTAATTTTAGAACAAAAATCACAAACATTATCCAGTTTTTTAGTACTTCAGTGTTTGATTTTGCTTACATTGTTATCCTGATGAAAGTTAGGTAGGATAGATACCGGTAGATATTAAAATATAGTCAACTTCATCCTGTTGTTTGACGTGTTGCTCCTTGGAATTAAGAATGTAAAAGTTGAGTTCAGATCCTTAATTGCTTGGCAACCAATAAGAACGTAGAAAGAATTTTCATTCTTTTATATACATTCATGAGGTGTCCTTTCAGGATGGTGTTTAGTATGCCAGTAGTTCAGCGGTTGGTAGACGAGTGCCCCTGTTCATCGAATGACTCACCAGATGACATGATCATAGGAATGTGTTTACGTAGATTTGACATTCCCATCACACACGTGCCATATTTACATCAAGTAAGTATTGTATTAAGTTTCCAGCAACATTTATGTGTATCTTATATCAGATAGACATAAACTAAAAAATTCCCTAGTTGGATTACTGTTAACGTGTGAGCAGACTGGCTTACTTGCAAATTTTTGGATTTCCCCCAAAAGAGGTTTCTCTAATAGGGAATCTATGTGAAATGAGTCTTTCGAGAGATTTTTGAATAAGCGAAGTGAAAAATTCATACTGAAATACTAGAATGTTGAAATTACTTGGTGGAATTATCAAATGATCCAATGTCCCCTAAATCTCACCTTTTGTAAGTTCAAGAGTGTTTGGAAACTTCCAGAAAGACAGGATGGTTCTGGATAAAAGCTCTGAAACATTAGATAGCCTGTGAAATAGGGGATAAAATCCTTATGTGGATTAAACATAGACTAGTGTAAATGTATGTCAGTAAAGTAATGAAAATCCAACTGAGACAAGACATTAAATACTTATGAAATAATATCCGTTCCAGCCTTGTTTATCGTCTGATAAACAATGATTTGACGTTCTGATGCACAGTAATTAAGCATGAAGGCAGGAGGCCTGAGTGGTTTATAACTGTTCATCAGAATGACATAGAGTTATGGTTGATTAACATACAGCCAGGAGTTCAGATGCATAGTAATTAAGTCACAAGTGTTTGTCATGGGTGATTTAATTTTTAGTATCTGAAAGACTGACTGTATGTTAATCAATGATAAAATACAGAGAGGCATTAAATGTTTTGATTCTAACATGATATTGTCTTTGAAAAATACCCCGAAGCTAACATTTCATTGTAACTTACAAGCCCAGAATGCGATTGGATGTGTGTATCATTAACACGAGTTGCTCATGGAAAACATGACTTAAATGTAAGAGTGCATTAATGGTTATTAATAGTTGACCTAGTTCCTTCCTTGTGTATATAATGTCGTAGGTCATGTTAGAATAACAAATAAATTAACAACCAGCAGTGAAATTAACAGTTAATATAATAGTGATATATTTTTATTTATTTTATATTTTTTCAAACTTCAGGCTCGACCAGATGATTATTCAGAAGGTTACCTCAGTCGCCATATACCCGTGTCATTTCATAAACACTGGAACTGTGATCCTATCAAAATCTACAATATGCTCAAAGAGTACGATTCAAAACCTCAGAAACCAAAACAAGATTCTAAAAGCAAATCTAGTCATACTCACAGCCACACCGAGTTGTAGCAGACGTTGGATGTGTTCACTGACTTATTCTTATATTCTGTAAACCAACTAATTTTCGTGTGCAATTTACTTTCGCTCTGTTCGTGGAGCCCATTTTTCTGACAACTTTAGAAAACACAAATTATTTTTTCTTAAAAAAAGTTTCCATGTTTTTCTAAAAAAGCGAATTTAAGTATCGATGAATCAGTCCAACATCAACAAAACTCAAACATTAATTGGTTTACAGTACCATATCAGAGTATAATTTGTCATAAAAAGATATATTTGACGTCGGCAGATATTGTTTTACTTATTCAAAAGAGTAGATGTTGCATTTTCATGCAAATTCTAATAATTTGTCACCAAGTTCAGTCACTCAGGTGAGTGATTTGATCTTGTTTTTGCTCAAGGTCAGATTGGAAAATTTGTAAAATGCAGCTATCAAATCAAATCAAGGTGCAGCAATTTTTTTTGCAGACGTCAGATTATATAATGGGATTTTTTTGTAATGAGCTATCATATCAAGCCACTTTTAGAAAGCATAATAGTATACAGAAGAAATTAACTTCATGTTCTGTCTCGGTATAAGGGTTGGGTTGACAGACAGCTGTTTGTCTATTCTACTGCTGTAAGTCCTTTATTTCATATAAGTGACAACAGTTTAGTGGTCAACCCTCGAAAATTACTAGCAAGCCTTGAAATAAATTCAGGAATCTATTATCTAAACAATCCTTGAAATTAATTGAGCAGTCTAAACTGCTTGGCTGCTGAATTCTGCAGCAGACATCAGAAGTCATCAAGATCTTACAATTTGAGGCAGCTGCAGTTAAAATGGCAAGATAATGGTACGCTAAAATCAATTTTGAGCTCATTGGTATTCTTTTAAATGTAGAAGTTAGGTTAAAAACTAGGAAATGCCACTACTTTTAACAGCCAAAATGTGAGGGGGGCGTTTTATCAACAGCCAATGTGTTGGCTTAAGTAGAGTTTTATCAACAGCTGGTATATAGACGTAAAAATGTTGATAAAATGGCCCCCTGATTCAGCATCATTGTAACAGCTTACTTTTGTGCATCGACAACAAATTTGAAATAGTGACTTTTTGTTGTTGTTTATTTGGTCATAGTTATGAACCAGACTAACTGTAAAATGTAGCCTATATGCCAGATTGCATTTGTTTTAGAAGTATGTAAGATTTTCGAATGTTGTTAAGTTTGTTTTACATTTTGTTGTTTTATATGATCATGGTTATGGTCTATTAAATGTTAATAATTGTTGTTATTGTTTTATGCAATTAGAGATATAAGGCGTGTTAAGCTGGAATGTTAAATATGGTAATTTTAGGAGAATTTTATGTCCCGATGCCGGCTCATTATTCAACCCTTTATTCTCTCTCACATACATGTATAAAGAATAGTCTAATTATTTGTAGTCTTATTATTAGCTGAAATTCCCGTTAAAGTGAGAAGCTTTTCCCCAGTATAATGTCGGTATGAAGTATTATAAACTACTGTTCCATCTTAAACAAGAACTGTAAAAGATTTGTTTCTTTTTAATACCTCAATTTTATGTATATGCTTGTCTGTAATTTTTTCTGAAAAATAGATTTTCATCAAAAAACATCTTTAATGTCTATAAATAAGGTGGCGCCTTTGTTAACTGACAAAATTGATAAATAGTACAGAATATAGCTGATACATGAATATATGCACCACAAAATGACATAAAAAAAAAGGTGATGCAAACGCTTTTTAATTTAGAGCAATTTCAAAGTATTTCAAGTAGAACTTAACATATTTTTTTTTGTTTTATCAATTTTAGTTAGAGATCTGAATAATTTGTGCAGATAGAATTATTGTTTTCCAAATTTTTACCTCTGCAGTGATTGAGCAGCTATAAATCAAATGATGTCATGATTGTTATTGATGTCATATGGTAATTGCCATACTGGTAAGCAAAAAACACCCAAGAGAAAGGATTTGTGGCCAGGTGTCTTGTTGCCATTTTCCAGATGTCTTGTTGTCATTTTCCAGTTGTCCTGTTGCCATTTTCCAGTTGTCTTGTTGCCACTTTCTAGTTGTCCTGTTCCATCTGTTTCATAGGAGTCTTCACTAGTTAGGTTTATTTTTGAAGAAGCATGTTCGCCTCGGGACAAGACAGTCCCGGGTTTGATCCCCACCAGTGCCCAATTAGTGTAATCTACTAAGGAAAGACAAAAAATTCCACATTGCCTCTCTCTCTCACTTCGAAAAAGACTCCATCTGGAATGAGTTTGTGCGATTAATCTAAGTTTTAAGAACTTTATTGGCAATCAAGAACAAAGAAATTAGTATAAATTAAAATTATCTTTAAAATAGAAAATCTTGAAAAACTGTCTTTTTCTTGTTGAGCAGCGAAATTAAAGTTCTGCTTTTATCTATTATCTGTTTTGTTTTATCAACTAAACACGACTGTCTTACAGATCTGTACATTGTATAGCAATAGAAACACAAAAGGTGTTCATAATTTAATTATTTGTGTTCATATATTGTTGATTATTCGAATTATAAAAGATTTGAAAAAGGAAGAGGTGTTAAAAGGTGTTGGTTATTGCAGTTCATGTTGGAGGTATGGGTTGTTTGTAAGATTCTTTTATGTACATGTATTTGCTCATCTAAGATAATAACATTTTGAAATCTTAATAATTTATCTATGATTGTTACTTTATTCAAAATTTTTGAAGAAAATGTTTTTTTTGGCATGCATGTTATACATGTATTGCATGTGCAGTATCATAGTATAAGTGTAAAACTAATTAAATGTATAGCTAACAGTTGCTTAAATAAGGGAAAAAATAGCAAACATTGTGAGGTCATTTTCCCCGACACA
>JAUMHA010385596.1:0-12159 GCA_032359765.1 Saxidomus gigantea
ATTACTACGTGTGCACTTTTGATAAGTCTGCATTCAGAGTTAGATTTAAAATAGAGTCAACTTCTTAATTTTACAACTACGTATGAAAATTGTCAAGACAGACGCCGAGATTCGAACTTGGACCTGTACCATACCCAAGACTTCGCAGGCAAAGCAAGAGCGTCTTGAGCCAGTCGACCTCTGTGAATAGGTTTTTTTATAGGAAGTGTGACTTGAACTACCTGCATTAGTATTCCAGAAATATCTTTGTTGTTGTTGTTGTTGTTGTATACCTGTTGGAGACTCCTATTATGAATTAATACTTACATGTCACTACCAAACAAATATATCATCCCTCCACATAGTTCCATATCAATTAATATCTAGCAAATACATCAATATGTCACGCCCTTCAGCTTTTAATAGATGTGAATATAACACATGGAGATGTTTAGATTCCGATAAATATAGTTTCTATGGCGACGTTGCAAGAATAATATAAATGCTTTGACATATCGATTCTTGAAGAAAGCACATTTGTTTAAATATTTAACTATGAAAAGTCTGCGTGATGTTACTGATATAAGATTATGGTTTAAGTAGAAAATATGCTTTAATTTAAAAGTTGCGCATTTTCTTGGAATTATGGACATGGAGCTTTTAGGTGAAAATATTGATTAAAGGTGAGGCAGTTATTCAGTTCAATTTATCAAATAAAGATGTGTTTTAATATTGACATCATTTAAGGTGATATAGTGTAGATACGAACGGCCGACACACTGCTAATTTGTTGTGTCATCGTGTAGTCGTCGGGACACGAAACATTGGAGGCGAAATAATAACAATTATTTTAATAACTTATCCTTGTCTCGCTAGGAAGGAAAACATCCACAGAGAGCGCAAAGCCGACTCTTTGTCGTGTTTTCGTCTGTTCCGGGCCAAGATACGAAAAGTTATATTTTGGTCTTTTCTGGACGAAGACATGAAAGGTCGTAATTTAGCCTGCTCTGGGTGAAGATACTAAAAGTCGTCTTTTCGTCTTTTCAGGGCGAAAATTCGAAGTTGTATGTTTTATGTGAAGATACGAAAAGCCGTATTTTCTTGACGAAGACTTGAATGGTCGTATTTTCACCTGTTCTTGACGAAGACATGAATGGTCGTATTTATGCCTGTTTTTGGCGAAGACAGAAAAGGTCGAATTGTCGTCTGTTAAATTATCGTTAGTTCTGGACTAAGGCATAATAGGTCGTATTTTCGTCCGCTTTGGGAAAAGACACGAGAGATCGTATTTACGTCTTTTCAGGGCGAATACGCATAAGGTCGTATTTTCGTCTGTTGAAAAATTGTATTAACGTTTGTTCTGGGCGAAGATATGGTAGGTTGTATTTACGCCTGTTTTGGCGAAGACACGAAATGTCGCATTTTCGTCTGCTCAGGGCGAAGACAGGACAGGTCGTATTTTCGTCTGCTCTTTGCGAAGAAACGACAAGTCGTATTTTGTTCTGTTCTGATCGAAGACATGATGGGTCGTGTGTTTTCGTCTGTTTTGGGTGGAGACACGAATAGTGGTATGTGTGTCTGTTCTGTGCGAAGACGCAACAAGTGATATACTATTACCAGTACTATCCCACTTCTGTGTCGTATCCTCAGTGTCTAAGTGTGATCTGGTGGATGCATGGAAGGTCGCAAAACGGGCATGTTTTAATAATTTACTTTTGTACGCACTCAGTAGATAGTCAATATAATATATAAAACCAGTAATCAGTCAATATAATATATAAAACCAGTAATTAGTTATCGGTGTCCAATCGTATAAAGGCTGTTCTTATACTTATGATTAACCTATACAAATTGCTAAATTAGTATTTACGAGTAAGTCCGTTGTCAGTCAATACTTACAGACGATACTTTTAGTTAGTATACGATAAGTTGACACTGACGCCGAAGACGAGTCCACTACTATTCTAAAAACTCGGACAAAACTTGCGAATATCGCGTGGTATTGTGCGACAGACAAATTGCGCGCGCCTTTATTTTTAAATGAGGTGGATGTAACATTTTCAGTCATGTAGGTGCAGTAAAAAGTACATGAATATACTTCCTAAGTAGAACAAGAACTGGGAACTGTAGACCCCTTGTCCTCTGTATGAAGCTGCCTACTTTATCGAATAAAGAGCCAGGTCGGTACCAGAGTTCGAACCCACGTACCCCAATAAAGGGCGTGCGTATAAAGAAATAACACGTATATAGTGGTACTATAGTCTAATGTTGAGGCCAATATATAATTTTACGGACCTGTTAAAAGTCTTCGGTCAATACCACTTTGAACAGGTCCGCAATATTACACCGAAAATTGACCGAAACACTAGTCTAACATTATTAAATCGTATACCTCATGAAAATAGTAAAAATAGGCTAACATGTAACAGAAATGATGTAATCTTGAAATCTGCGCAGGTCTACACATTATTTTCCATGTCTACACATACTTTTGCGGACCCAGCACGTGATCGCTATCGGCCAAACAGGATTAAGTATTTATGACAGGTATACGATATTAAGTCTTAATATTCCATGCCTCCATATATTCGGTTAGCCGTTCAATATCATGAAAGACGAATGTATCTTATTAAACTTCAGGAAAGTAACTGACATTCCGTCACACGGAGACGCGGATAATTGATATTCGCGACGGGACTCTACGAAGAAACTATAAAGTGATGCTATAAAGCGAATATATAGAAATAATAGAACCAGAACTGAAAAACTAGACGCTGATTTCGCGATTTCCCGTAATAACTAGATATTCCACAATTGCCATTCGAGCACAGCACCTACATGTGTGAAAAATAAATAAGAACTTACGCCGAATAAAATAGATCCTTTATACTGTATTAATATGTGTTATTTGGTTCACAACGTGGTATATGCGGATATATTATCCTACCCGTTCCCTCAGACGTGGGCGGCATTGTGGTAAGGCGGGTATTATAACCAATTATACTAAGTCAGAAACCAAATGAAATGTTTTATAATCCTTCCTTGTCTGAAAAATGAATATTTTGATTAGTTTTGATTAATTTATCTGCTGGTTGTTGTAGAAGTTTAACGCCAATTCCAACCGTATGTTTGATCATTTTAACAGGCGGGCAGTTTACCTAACATTCGTTCCTGGGAAGAACATGTAAGAAACTGCCAACTTTATCACATAAAAGAACACAGTCGGTAGCAGGACTCGAACCCATGAAACTCAATCTATAAGAGGTCAGTGATTTTAACCACTCGACCACGTAAGCATGCATTTAAATACAATCATGGTGTCTCACTGCCACGTTACAAAAGGACGTCTGAAATCATACTTGGTGCTATTCATAACGAACGTAAACACGTATCCAATATATTTGTCGCAGGGTACAAAGAACGGAAATTTCAAATCAATATTACCTGCCTGGCCCGTTAATATCTAATTCTTATTTACGGATCATTGGCCAATCAAACGGCTAGCAATTTCTTGAAAGGGTAAACATAACAATGTACATGACGAACTGCTTAATATTATAACATTGCTAATACTTTACTGCAAGACCCGTCCCGACCGCGGCCGAGTGATTAAGGTAACCTTTCATTGGTTCAGGTTCATGGGTTTGAGTGCCGCTTCCGATCTTACCGTATGTACAAAAGTTTTGTATTTGTCCTTCACATGCACGAATGACAGGTAAACTGCCCGACTTTTCTAAAAATCAACGGGGTCGCAGACACCAGGAACAATAACTCTGCTAATTCTTTGAACTGACAAGTTAAAACGAAATGCTCATCTTATTATGAACATTTACTCGTTGATTTTTTCCGCCTTTTCGCAAAAGAATTTAAGTCACAGTTAGTTTTTATTCTAAAGTTCCTGATGCTAGGTTGACTTCTCTGCCCGCAACCAACTTCAGTAAGAGAGGTCGGGACCAAACAGTGACGTTACCAGTAATTACAGTAATTATGTTGAGATCAGTGAGAGAGTACAGTACTATAACTGTTGCTCACTATGGTATTCTCACTCAAAGATTAAACATTCACGTTATTTAGCTCATTTCAGGTTTTAAAGAAACTGAGTATTTGCTCAATGAAGCTAATCATGGGCTGCTCGTCCTCTCGTGCATCGCATATAAAAGTACAGCGTATCTATGATGACGTTCGTTCTACTGGTGCGAAGAACGGCGATGAAGGAAGGGGCGTTCCGGATGGGCAGGAGAAATTCGTAGAAGTCCGTGAGTGTACGACTTTTTTGTGCTTCTGCTGTTTGTTTATTAAATTGAAAAGGACACGTAGGATTGAACCAAGGGTTCTAGAATGGCTAATAGGCCGGCCGTCTCTCACTTATAGAGGCCACATTATAACAAATTATTAAGTCGAGAGTTATCAAACTTACTTGTTTGATATCCCTGAATACTACAGCAAAGTTTTGAATTAATACTTCAAGTGGTTAATGATATATTTGCATGACAGTGACAGTTGCACACAAGACTGTTACTAGGAATTTCAAAGTAAAAATCAAAAAACATTTTTACAGGATTATCTTCTCTTGCTTACAGATAGGTGTTATAATGGTATATAAGTATTCCAACTTTCAAAGTAATATCTCAAAAGGAAAAGTCAACAAGTGGACAAGAATGAAAATTTTATTTCTAAGTCGAAAAGGGCCATAATTCAAATGAAATCCTTGACAGAGTTACCTTTTCCTGCCTATGTTTGGGGATCATGATGGTTAACAAGTATTCCAACTTTCAAAGTAATACCTCAAACAGTTTAGTCAAAAAGTAAACTGGTACGAAAAACTTAACCGTGATTCTAAGTCGATAATGTTATTTATAAAAACTTTACAAAGAAGCCATGACCTTCCGTAATCCAAGACAAGACATACTGACATACTTAAGACCTCTATATGGTTAAACCATTTACCTGCTAAATATCTACCTAAAAACAGACTGCTCATCTGTCAGTGCGGATAGTGACTGGATGCTCAATGAATTGCCAACAGTGAAGATCTTTATCAAACGTGCATCTGATCACAATCTGCACTGGTCGCAGAGGCAAAATAATTTGCTGCCAACAGGTTAAAGGTCAGAATCACCCGAAGTAATTCTTGAATTTGACAGTTGTTACCACCCTCAAAACAAACATATTATACCCTTCCATCAACGTGTTATTCTGTGCAGCGGAAAGTTCAGTGACTGCCACGAATCCCAGTGACATATGCCATAAAACGTTCTATCCAATGCGATATGACACCATCTCAAATCAATACGTCAACAAAAGACGTGTCTATTACGCAGCGTAATGTGAAACCGTCATAAGTATCTCACAAGGTTCACAGCTTTTGATGTAATGGCGTAGACCAACACAAGAGCGTTAACTAATGCAGTTACGCAATGTATTCAGGTAACTTCATTTGACAGTTAAATACGAGATTGTTGAAGTCAAAGTCGAATTAAACAGTGATCTAAAAGAAAAGGAATCAGAGTCCGTTACGATATGTGACTTCATTTAAATAGATGCACTTCAAATATTCTTCATGTGTATAAATATATACACATTGACAAAATCAAGACGTATATTCACTCATCAAATAGAGTAAGTTCAGAGTTCAAATAGACGATATTTTGAACATTGCAAGTATTTTCACAATGTGCCAATTTTTGGTGTTGCCAGAATTTGTAAGAGGATTATGGAATTTATTTTTAAGAGGAATTCATGAGGATATTTGGAGTTCAAAGTAAGAGATGAATTCGTCCCACCCTAAGCATGTTTATTTAATGACCAATTTGAGTCCCGAAGGCCCAATGCCACATTGACTTTAGTGATAGAAATAGCTTCTATTGCTCTGAAACCGAGTCAACGTATGCTTTGGACCATATTAGTATTTGGGCTTGATAAAAGTGGTTGTTTAAATGCTCTTAATGTTACCCTTGAGCCAGATATTACGCCTCTGTATTACGTTTCATTAAGCAAAACTGATAAATAAGTCAGTGTTGCCTGGTCAAAATCTAGGAACAGACGTCAGTATAGGATTTAGCACTAAGGCGCCCTGTTGGTAGGACAGAAGATCATACTTTCTATTTACCCACGAGAAAGCGAGTGTGTTTCGTTACGGCTCTGTATCACGTTTTTCGGCGCAGCCGTATTAAGCTCGCTTTTAACTTTTCAATCGCCAATGAAATGACAAGTAAAATACAAATGTACATGTATATAAAAACTTTTTGAATTGAGAAATTTACTTGGTAAGGCACCTTTCAATAAGACTAATACCGAATGAGAAAGGTCAATAAAATACTCTTGCGTTTTCAGTCTTTCTTGATTTTTTTTTTTATTTTAGTACGTAAATGGTTCATATCTATCAACATAATATGTTGCTACTACCAAACTAATATTCATCATAAGTGTTGATTAATTGTACTACGGTCAATATTCCGAGTAAATTATTTGATAAGAAATTCAAATGCACATCTGAATGTACACAATTTTTAATCACATTTGGGGAGAAAGAGGCAGGTGGTCGGTTAGTTCAGTCGGGAAAGCATCCGGACTAACATCTCTGTAAGAGAAGGACCTTGGGTTCGCGTCTCGCTCAAGGTGTGTACTTTTTCTCACCGGCCTGTGTTAGTTGGCGTCTTCTGACTGAATATGCCTAATAATTAAACTTCACAGGATTTTTTAATATAAAAACTAGGTACCGACCGCTTCCATATACTCAAATTGCGCCATCTTTTTAAAAGACAATTCTTGTTAAAGGTTAACTGTCATTTTATTTACAACGTTTGTTCGCTTCAAAACATTTGGTTTCTTTGTTTTACAGGTCCTGCCATTCAGCAAGAGGTAGTTCGTAAATATCGCCAGTGCCAGGTTACCCAGAGTACTTACATATCCGAGTCAACGACATCATTGGAACAAAGTTTAACCTGAGACACTTTTTATAGCGTTATTACCTTTCTTTACAGACGGTACCGTGCATGTTTATTCCGCATGATGCAGTAAAAGGCCGAAGTATTTTCGTATCTGATGTTCACGTTTTTAAGTTAAACAGAGAAGTGTTTTATGAAATTGACAAAAGTCTATTTATTTAGCGGTTGCACACTGCTTGAAATGTATATACAAATGTACTATTTTACAGACTGTCTTTTGCAAACAATGACTGCCGAGCTGGTAGGCAGGGCGTAGTTAGAAGTTTTTATGCGAAAATCCGAACTAAGTTATTCATCACCATTATCCACAGGAAATTACAGAAAAAAGGCCCCTTACATGAAACCCACGTACACTAACAAGAGAACTAACCGTTGCAGGGATTAAGTGTAGTTCGGCCGAAACCTCAAATACCAAACAGACGGGCAGTAATTTGATACTGTACCCTTTACAACCATGTACAAAACTGAAAGACGTAAAATGTTTAGAAAGAATTCAAATCAGATAGGAATAGTGGTTAGACACAGCCAACCAGCACAAAACCACAATTTACAAACAATTTGAAAGTTAGTAATGCTTGCGTAAATGTAGATACGTGTTGAAAACAAGAGTCCGATTGTATCTCCCTGGATCAAATAGAGTAGATCTACCAAGTATTCAGTTTGTTGTTACCACAATTACATAGCCTACAAGAAGGGAGTGTGCGATTCTAAAAAAAAAACATTTTTGGGGGTATTTATTCTTATTGTATATTCAAGTCCAAACATTGTTACATACATGTATATATTTTCCACAAAACATCGCTGACAAATCCTTCATTCCGGATCAAGTACATGTAGAAATCTGCTTCAGTATCACCACACCACCAAATTTGGCAATTGTTTTTGCAAAGATGTTTCCGGTTGGTCCATAGAAATTTTTTACATGTGCACGGCGTTAATAACGTCACTTATAATTGGATCGTTAAGTCTTGTTTATACAATGACGTCAATTTTAACACGACCTACATACATGAAGAACACATACTATTTGGGTTATGCTGCAACATGAGCAATAAACCGACATTGAACGTCGCTGCACGCTCATCTAGTTTTGACTGTTCCATTTATCCGACGTATAGAGGATCTTACATGGCATACTGAGAATGACTTGGTTGTCCCGACCAGAGGTAAAGCGGGGGGATCCTATGGATGACACACGTCCAGTTAACTTGATTAATGTAACGATACCATTAACACTGACTTTATTTATTGTTTTTTTGTTGTTGTTGTTGTTTACACAGTGACGGTATTTATCAAAAGAAAACTGTGACGTCATTTATCTATACTCATTACCAATATTTTTCGTAACTTGAACCGTTATTGCGTCCAGGGAATACTGTATAGACCGTTCCTGTTGCGTCCTCTGAAAAATCGAACCATTTCTGAAAAAGAAATTCCTGTTACATTTACTTGAAAATTATTGAAAGTTTTTTAGTTCTAATGAGACTGTATAAAAAATCTGAACACAGCGTATACATCTTTCAGGAATGAAAGTCACGTTGAAATAGCGTCTTTTAATTACAGTGTTCGCGGGAGGAATCTTCAACGGGTAGCACGGTTCGATGAAAATAGTTCTCTCATTTTCCGAGTTCAAATGTTGTTTCAAATAAGTCGTGTTAGAATCGAAATAATAAGTATCCAGGTTTGGTTTATGGTAGAATAACCCTCGTTTTGTAGTTCTTATGCGTAATAATATAGCACTCAGGTCTACGGCCTTTGTGATATATTCTTACAGATAAGAACACCAAACTGTTATTCTACGATAAACCAAAACATGGATACATACAATGTGCATTGTACATCTATTTCTTAAATAAATGACGTCGCATATAACTGATCTTTCGGGCTTATTTGAGTTTATTTTCTATTTTATGCATAAACGTCATTTTAGGCCAAGAGTATCAGTGTTGGCAAATACCCAAAGGTATATAATAAAAAGGTCATTACCATAGAAATGTGATCCAGAAGCCGGACTGGCACTCGTCGTGGTCGGATCATCCTCGTACTCCGGCACTTTTATGTATTAGATAGAGTACTGTTGGCGAGAATAATTATGTTATTTCGAGGAGGCGTAGCCTCCGAGAAATGACGTAATTCATTCGAGCCAACAGTTACTCTATATGATTTGTATCATGGCACGTTGATTGACAGTTCTCACGCCCTACAATATCGTGTGACGTAATATCGTGTGACGTAACAAAATTGTTTGGTAGCGACCTAAATCTTTTTTACTGAAAGAAAATCAATACATGTACTGTTGCTTTTTAAAGTGTTCTGTAGCCGACAAAATCGTAGCAAGTGTATTTATTTTTTATTTTGTTTTTGACCGGCCGATGGAGACTTTTCCAAATTATTCTTGTAAACCAATAGGCAGTTATATCTACTAAGGCAATGAAAAAATTCTCTATTCAGAGTTCTTTATTACAGATAGAGCACAGTCTAAGCTCCGTCTCCACACAAAGTTCAAACTATCAGAAATATAATACAGTGTTTTCCTATACAAATATGCAGTAGCCATGATACAAGTCGAGCAAATCCGTCATTCTGGATTACATAACTATATCAATAACTCTATTGCATATTCATATAATACCCCTACGCTATGTTTGGTTGTTTTATCTGCTTTTTAGGTCACATTTGAGGACAAATGAATAGTTTATTTTATGCTTTCAAATGAATTTTAGTTTTCTAAATGAAATAAAAGTGATTATCCACAGTTTAAAAAAACATTTTACCTTTTTTATTTCAACTGTTTTTTTTTAAATGTTTTATTAAGTTAAAGCCGGATTAACGTCAAAAAGTATACCGAGCGGAATAATCATTAAGTTAATACTGGAAATCATACGACGATGACGTCGTTAAAATTTGTCAATATGTTTTTTAATAACGTTTTCCTCGATTTTTAACATTTCATTGAAACAAACTCAACAAAAGTTAAGTTTTGACAATAAAATAAACAGAAAAAGTTGTTGGAATCGATGTAATATCGATGTAATATCACGTTAATTTCACTCGTGAACACCAAAAGCAGTTATTTTCACTCGTGGCTGCGCCTGAAAATATCACTTTTGATGCCCCACTCGGTGAAATTATGACGTGATTTTACACCAAAACCAACAAATATCCTCTAATAATTTTGTGTTTCAAGCTCTTTGGGTTGAGATGTCGGAAAATCGCGGGAAACGTCGTCAGAAAGCATAACAAACATGACGCCAATTACTCGGTATACATTTTTACGTTAATCCGGGTAGAAATTTGAATTTTTTTCACCGAGTGGTTTTGTTTGTTTGTTATTGTGCTTATTAGGTCCACCAACCTCGTTCCAGGTATAATCGGTACGACCCGGCATGTTCTCCTGTTCATGCCCCTAACAATGCAATTTTTGAGTCCGAAATAGGAGAATAAATTTACCTGACTGCAATTTCCAGTCAGTATAATCCAGCTTTCCTAGTGCGATTTTCAACGAGTGATCAGTATTGTGCGCCCCAGAGGTAGTGATTGTCTCGTAACTAGGTCACGGCCACATCGAACAGAAGGCTCTCTGTACCTCTCACGACTATGCTGTCTAACAGTGAACGTGGACTGCTCTAAGAGACCAGGCAGGTCTCCAGCATGCTAGAACACTCCAGACTCACTGTCGAGAGATAAAAGGGGTGGGCCATGAAAACACAACTAGGCGTAATCATAGCTCACCACCCCCCAAACAAAGTTGATTCACCTCGGTGTGAGAGGGATCGCCACCACGGTGTTAAATCTTTCAAAACCACCGTGTTGGTTCCGCTGCTCACTCGAAATACCTGACGTGAGCGGGCCAACATGGTCTGACGTCCCATGCTAGCACACCACTCACTCCAGAGTAGCCTTCTATCCGATGTGACTCTGTGATCCCGTTAGGATCAGGGGTACCAGCCCTTTGCCCAACAGCATTCCCAGAGCACACGCCACATCACACTCATCTCCAATCTCCCCAGTGAATTTAGTCCGAAATAGACCTGACAATGGCTTAGTCTGAAACGCAGCCGAAGGTAGAAAGTCCTAAAAAGGACTCTCGTGCCTCCCCCCAGCGCAGTCACTGTAAGGAGGTCTTCTCAAGGCACCGCCATCGCAATCACTGGAACTGAAGAAGTGTGGGTCCCCTACCAACCGGCACACGTCACCGGCACGTAGGGTTCTTGGAGTTCTTCATCGCCGCCGCCGCATCTGGTGCTTCGCCGTCTACCGTCTGGTGGTGTTCTACACAACATCGTGCGAATAAAGACAGCCCTTATCAGGGTCACCCCCTCGTCGTTAGCCCTGACAGTTACAAGACCGAAGTCAAGCAAAAGTCGAGACCCAGTGCCTGCTCTGCGACGTGCACGCCACGAGGGGCAGTGAGTAGTTTCACCGAGTGGACAGTTAGATCCGTACGAAAGCCTATGAGGACCATTTGAAAGAAAAAATAATATTGTGAAGTCGTAATAACGCGAAAAAAGGCGTAGTAACGCGAAACAAGGCGTAATAACGCAAAGAAAAGGCGTAGTAACGCAAAGAAAGGCGTAATAACGCTAAGCAAAGGCGTTTTAACGCTAATAAAGGCGTTATAACGCGAAAGAAAGGCGTAGTAATGCTATAAAAGGCGTTATAACGCGAAAGAAAAGCGTAGTAATTCTAATAAATGGCGTTATAATGCAAATGAAAGGCGTATTAACGCTAATAAAAGGCGTTGTAACGCGGACCAAAAGGCGTTATTACGCAAAATAAAGGCGTTATAACGCAAAATAAAGGCGTTATAACGCGGAACAAAAGGCGTAATAACGCGAAATTAAGGCGTTATAACGCGAATCATAAGGCGTTATAACGCGAATCAAAAGGCGTTATAACGCGAAAGAAAGTCATAATAACGCCTTTTTAGATAAAAGGTAATCTGAATTTCTTTACAATGTTGATAAAAATTAGTAGTAAATTGGCATAAATGCAAGTTTGTTCACGAAGATGCATATAATATTTAATGAGTGACAGATTTTCGAAAGGGCATGTTGACGCTAAAAGATTTTTAAAAATAGTGAAAGTTATGTGTTCGCGATTTAATCATTTTGACTTCTAACTAAAGTCAGGAACTGTCTATGGTATAGAGTATTCCTGCTAAAATTGCAATTAATGAATACATTTTGCGTTTTATCAGCTTTCCATTGATATAAAACATGTTGAAATGTCT
>JAUMHA010385607.1:0-12158 GCA_032359765.1 Saxidomus gigantea
GACTGAAAAACAAACAATCTACTATATGTGGTCTAAGTCAGATAGATCACTCGTAGCCGTTGTCTATGTAATTTGTCTTCTCGCTGCGCTCGACTCCAAATTACATAGACAACGGCTACTCGTGATCTATCCTATACGTAACATACTCATTATCTGGCAGTATGCCAAAGTTAAATTTTAATTAGGTTGGCGTGAATCCATGTTTTGTGTGCTTAATACTTTTCGGGTAGGCACACTGAAATGTATGCAATGTTACGAAATCAGTTATTGCTAAACAAACACGTAAAAGTTGAAACGGTCTACTGTGTACTGTGTAAATAGAGTCCCCGCTGATAAACAGGTTCAAAAAGAAGTTCAGAAATACGAGCTAAGAGCTATGATATAAGTACATTTGTATATAGATCTAGTTGCTGAAATAACGGGCGGAGAAACAAGAATGAAATCTGAAGCGGCCTGACAATTTTCAGTTATTAAGGTACACTTATATAAAGTTACCACACTGATACTAAAATGAGTTGTTAGGAAAGAGCGAAACTTTAAACTGCAAACATCATGTTGTTCAATCGCGGATTATGGGTTTTTGCTTGCATTTCTGTAAGCTTTTCGCAAACCCCAGTTACAGTTAAAACAAATGTTGGTAGTATCATGGGATTCCAGGAATATGTTTCTGTCGACGGAGAACAAAAATTAATATCCAAGTTTCTCGGCATTCCGTACGCCGAATCTACCGCAGGACAGAACAGGTTTAGAAAACCGGTTCCAAAGGCTCAGTTTCAATCGACATTCGATGCTCGGAAGATTCCGCTAGCGTGTTATCAACAGTCTAAACAAGGCAATGATTTACTTAGACATTTGGGAGTACCTGGATTTTCTGAAGACTGCCTTACTCTTGATATTTATGTACCAGATGGAATTCAATCACGAGATATGCTGCCAGTTATGATTTGGATCTACGGAGGGGGCTTTGGGCAAGGTGATTCGTCGTTATACAATCCGGAAATCTTGGCTCTATTTGGAAATGTCATCGTTGTAACCATTAATTACCGATTAGGAATGTTCGGGTTTCTGCGAGACAAAAACGGAATTTTCACTGGAAATCAGGGACTTTGGGATCAACATTTAGCTATCAAGTGGGTCCATGACAACATTGACAGTTTTTCCGGGTACAAAGACGAAATAACGATATTTGGTCAATCTGCGGGTGCTGCAGCTGTTCTCTTTCAAGCATATTATCCGGGGAATGATGGATTGTTTAAAAGAGTAATCGCTGAAAGTGGGTCGCCTTTATCACCATGGGCAATGACAGATATTTCCAAAATCGACGTGTATCTAACAGAACAAGGTTGCTTGCCCGATTCTTCGACATTTATAACATGTCTACAATCCAAAAGTCCAACCGGGCTTCAATCCAATATCACAAATTTTGCGCCGGTCATTGATGGTGAATTTTTGGTAGACACACCAAGCGAAATCATGAATGGGAATGCTGCTAAAACTGCAAGTGCAAGAGATTTCTTTGCTTCACTTGACATTATTTTAGGTGCAAACGATATCGATGGTGCGGGATATTTAACATACTTTGCGTATACATTTGGTTATTCGAGTGAAATTTTCAACGTAACGAAGAAGGAGTTCAGAGAAGAGATTGTTCCATTCACTGTAAATATTACATTTAACACCAAAGATAACGCTACAAAACTCGCGCTAGAAAAGGTGCTTACAAACCTCTATACGAATTGGAAGGACCCGGATGATTACATAAATATTCGTGACGGTGTCTTGGATATGGCTAACGACGCGATCTTCTATGCACCAGTTATACAGGTAGCCAATGCCCACTCAAGATTACAACGAGGAAAGACATACTTATATCAATTTGCAGTTCAAAGTCAACACCATGTTAGTGCGGTCCCTCCATGGCTGAATGGTAAGTATATATCTTCGTCAGAATAATAGTTTCTGTCATGAGCACGAGGTTCAGATCGAAATATCCGTCGCCGAGGGTAACTGATTTGGCTCTGCCAAGTTGCCGCAAAACAGTTATCCAAGGTGACGGATATTTCCATCTGAGCCAAGTGTCTCACGATGGAAACTTTTTCTTGCATACAGTTGCACTTTAAAGGTAGATTTCTAAATGCAAACTTATCAAAATGATGAATTATCATGAAAAACAAACGATTTTCCGACGTTGTGTTTAGAAAAGTGACGTCACAAGTAACTCACGAGAGTCGTCTGGCATAGGAGGGGTGCCAGACCGGATTTTCCGGCATGGGCAAAATCACCGGAAATGCTGATCCGAAATGCAAGAAAATAATTGACGGCATATGTGACGTTTTTTTAAAACAAAATGCAGATGGTCTCTACTCTATAGTTAATAAAATGAGTATGTGTAATTACAAAAAGAATAAAGAACACTTGATCAAAGTTATTGATCCACATGTTTTGCTGAATAATTGAGTTTCTTCAAAGGCGCCTTTAATGTCTATAATCTAAAAGGAGATACCTATGTAAACAGATAAAGCGATAAAAGATATAGAAATATAGTTTAGGCACCATAGAATGTCCTAACCGTTAGGCAATGAAGAAATTGATTTTGATTTTTATCTATCGTAGGAGAGGACCTGTTTCAGTGACTGACCTGTTTCAGTGACCCTTTGAAAGTATTCAGTCATCTTAAGTACACTATTTTTAATAACTATTTATACCTGGGTTTTGATCTACACCAGCTTAGCATTCTTCAGATTGGAAGAAAATGTGCTGACACAGACAGTATAACTATAGGGTTGATATTTCCTGGATAACCCCACTTTTGAGGTCTTTTTCTTATCAGCTTTTTACACTTTCAAGTTGAAATGTAGATATGTGGTCAAAAACATAATATCAACTAATTTTCTTTCTTCACATGACTGTTGTCTTGTTTTCTCCATGTTTGTATGCAGATATAACTGACCAATAAGAACTTCTTGATAAAAGACAAGTTTGAAGAACATGTTCTGCTTATATTTTTTAATTGCAAAAATGGCCGGTCTGAGAAGTGCCGACTAATGTTCAGATCTGATATCATTATTGAAATAAGGTGGCAAATGTCTTCATATTTTTATGAGATATGGTAAACAGATTCTTATTGCATAATACAACTAAATATTACATTTTATATAAACAAAAACAAAAAACGAACAAACATTTTGTGCCCACTCTTTGAACCCCACCCCTCGTGCTCCATAGTATTTATTATACGATGTAACCATTAAAATGAATGTGCTCTGTATCTCATTTTAAACAAGGCATACTCTGTATATTAACCATTCTTTGTTCAGTTTGTGAAAGTAAACTTCGAGCAAATGTCAATTACCAGCTATTGTCACTTATTTACAAATGAAGTAGGGGGTCACTGAAATAGGTTCAGCTGAGTATCTGTAATGCAAAACACGGGTGACTGTGATAAACGACACTATATAATTTTGTTGGAATATTTTGCACTTTATTTTACATCACACAGACTGAGGACAGATAACACAATAGAAAATCATAAAGAGAATATGTCTTTTCCAACAGATTTGGCAATTCTGTCCGAAGTATTCTCAGGGTCACTGAAACTGCATGGTACCTTAACTCTAAATGAACTGGTTTAAGTTTTAAGAACACAACTAGATAACGTTAAGGGCTTTATTTTACACTCTAGGGCCATTATTGGATAATGCGGTAAAAGACATAGGCAAACAACAGACACAATTGGTCACAATATAAAACTTTAATACATGTATATATACTTGAGTCACTACATATGACACAACTATCTGTTTTAATACTGAACTAATTTATTTCCTCTAAGCTTTGGCAATGTTCGGCCACGGCTCAAGATCGGGCTGCCGACAAATATGAATGGCTACATGTAGCCCTGAATAATGCAGCAAAGTAAAAATACAGCAACAACATGTCAAATCATATATTGACTTTACAAAGTCTAAATTATTTGAGCCCAACCCTGGGAAACAGAGATTGGACTCTGAAAACTTATTGTCCTGAAAATATTTCGCTGAACGCCAAATTAATGTCCTCGCCATGCCAGACCCAAAAGGAAACCGGCATGGCGCGGTGAGAAGACCAAACCCACTTAATTTCTAAAATGAACTTGGAACTTGAATAAATTTGGAAGTAGATCTACAGACTTTACAGGTAATATACGTGTATATTAAAATCACATTTCAGGAGCAAATCATGGCGATGAAATACCGTATGTACTTGGGTTAATCCTAAAAAGAAATAACTCGTTCTATGGCAGTCCTCCTTACATCAGCACGGCTGAAGAAAAACAGATTTCTCGTGCAGTGATGGCGTCATGGTCGAATTTTGCAAAATCCGGGTATGCGAATAACCATAAGTGTTATATCATATCATTTGATCATGTAGGTAAAGCTGATTACTGGTTAAACCAGGTATTCTATTACATATTTTATGCTACTGGGACCAAGGGACGGCATCGAATAAGGCAGTTTACCGATACTATCATTCATATAACTGGTTCTATAACTTACTGGTAAAGTTTCTCTACTAGGCTTGTATTTCTTATTATACAAAAATTTATGTAATATATGTCGAAAGAGACTTAAGTGATTAACTGAAACATTGAAATTCATCTGTATTGCAGAAATCCTAATGTGCCGATGAATGTGACTCAAATCACCAAAACAGTGTGGCCGCAGTACACCATGACGTCACATCGTTATATCCAAATATCCAATCAAATGTCTGCAGCCTCAGTACATGAGGATTTTTATCCAATGAGAATGGCGATTTGGTCCAACGTGATTTCTCTGATCGTGGAGCAACAAAATTGCCCCAAGGTACAACCAGACATTACCCACTTCGATCCATCTTCCGATCTGGTTGGGTAAGACGTACGTGGTAAGCTGTTGAGAAGATATGCCTTCAATGGTGGACGCTGAACTGAATAGTATATGATCACGTGACGACATAAATACGAAACTAACATCTTAAATTTGGTATAGATCTACCAAAATAAAAAGTAACACCATTGTACAGTGATATGATAAACAAATGAGAATTAAAAAAAACAAACAGTGACATTGGTCACATTACCCACCCCAACCCATGCACCCCCACCTTATTTTCTGAAACTGTGACATTCAGAGTAATAATTGTTGAACATGCAATACCACGGTCTGGAGACACCCACGTGATAAATTACCATTAATTTACCACATTAGCAGTGGTATGACTGTCCATTCTAAAGAACTAAATTTGACTTAATGATAAATATACAAGAGCCTTTGGTTCGTATTATTGTTTTAGCTTGAGATTGCCCCTCACTACATGTACGTTTACATTTGTAATGGCATTCCAGAGAAGGAGAACTGTTATTGCACTGGCCATATGAGTAGGGCTTGATTAAATTGTCAATTAAGGTAGAACTCTACCATCACAGTTCATTGGAATTATTCAAAGTCATGTACTCTAGAAGAGTTTTCAAAAGCTGACTTGGCATAAAATTTAAACTTTCTGACTTCGTTCGTCAGTCAACGCAGTATAAACAAATAAAAGATCTTCATGCATTTAAGATTCTTGTTTATCAAAAAAAAATCCAACTGGAAATATTAAGCATTGTTGTGAAACACTACCACCGACTAAGCTTATAAACACTGCAACAAAAACTGTTGAGAAAAATGTGATAACATACCAAAGAAGATGAAGATTCAAGTAATGAATATTATTATAATCAAGACTTTATTAACAAGCTAGACTAGAATATGCATGCTGATTTACACCCTCTAGAATAACAATTCTTGATCACTGTGATATCAAAAATAAATAATGTTCCACTGAACAGTGGTCACCGTGAGTAGTGCTCACTGAATAGTAGTCACCTTGAGTAGTGCTCACTGAACAATACTCATCGTGAGTAGTGATCACTGAATAATGCTCACTATCAGAAGTGCTCACTGGACAGTACTCACCATAAGTAGTGCTCAATCAACAATGATTTACAAAAGTAGTGCTCACTGAGCAGAACTCACTTTGAGGAGTGCTCACTGAACAACACTTAAAAGTGAAAAGTGCTCACTAAACAATGCTCACTGTGAGAAGTACTCACTTAACAACACTCACCGTGAGAAGTGCTCATTGAACAGTGCTCACTGAAAATACTAACTTTGAGAAATGCCCACTGAACAAGGCTCACTGTGAGTGTTGCTCACCGAACAAGGCTCAATGTGAGAAATGCTCACTGAACACGGCGCAATGTGGGAGAGCTCACTGAACAAGGCTCAATTTGAGAAATGCTCACTAAACAACACTCACTGTGAGAAGTACTCGTTGCACAATGCTTACTGAACAATACTAACTGTGAGAAATATTCACTGAACAAGGCTCGCTGTGAGTAGTGCTCACTGAACGAGGCTCAATGTGAGAAATGCTCACTGAACAAGGCGTAATGTGAGTCGAGCTCACTGAACGAGGCTCAATTTGAGAAATGCTCACTTTACAACACTCACTATGAGAAGTACTCATTGCACAATGCTTACTGAACAAAACTAACTGTGAGAAATATTCACTGAACAAGGCTTGCTGTGAGTAGTGTTCACTGAACAAGGCTCAATTTGAGAAATGTTCACTGAACACGGCGCAATGTGAGTAGAGCTCACTGAATAAGGCTCGAGGTGAGAAGTGCTCACTGAAGAAGGCTCAATGTGAGTAGTGTTCACTGTACAAGGTTCAATGTGAGTAATACTCACTGAACAAGGCTCAATGTGAGTAGAGCTCACTGAACCAGGCTCAATGTGAGAAGTGCTCCCTGAACTAGGCTCAATGGGAGAAGTGCTCACTGAACAAGGCTTGTTGTGAGAAGTGCCTACTGGACAATGATAAAAATTAGAAATGCTAACTGAACAAGGCTCACTTTAAGTAGTGCTCACTGAACAAGGCTAAATGTGAGTAGTGCTCACTGAACAACTCTTACTGTGAGAAGTGTTCACTGAACAACACCTATTGTGAAAAGTGTTCACTGAACAATGCTCAATGTGAGTAGTGCTTACTGAACAAGGCTAACTGTAAGAAATGCTCACTGAACGACATTAACTGTGAGAAATGGTCACTGAACAACGTTCAATGTGAGTCGTGCTCATGAAACAATGCTCATTGTGAAAAATGCGCACTCAACTAGACTCAAATTCATTGTAAGAAGTGCTCTCTGAACAGTACTCACTGAGTAATGCTTAATGTGAGTAGTGCAAACTGAAGAATGCTCATTGAACAATGATCAATGTTAGTAGTGCTCCCTGAAAAACGCTCACTGTTTGAAGTGCTCACTGAACAAGCCTCAATGTGCGTAGTGCTCCTTGAACAAAGCTCAATGTGAGAAGTGCTCACTAAACAAGGCTCAATGTGAAAAGTACTCACTGGACAAGTCTCAATGTGAGTAGTGCTCACTGAACAACATTCACTGTGAGAAGTGCTGAGTGAACAAGGCTCATTGAACAATGATCAATGTTAGTAGTGCTCCCTGAAAAACGCTCACTGTTTGAAGTGCTCACTGAACAAGCCTCAATGTGCGTAGTGCTCCTTGAACAAAGCTCAATGTGAGAAGTGCTCACTAAACAAGGCTCAATGTGAAAAGTACTCACTGGACAAGTCTCAATGTGAGTAGTGCTCACTGAACAACATTCACTGTGAGAAGTGCTGAGTGAACAAGGCTCATTGTGAGTAGTGCTCACTGAAAAACGCTCACTGTGGAAGTGTTCACTGAACAAAGCTCAATGTGAGTAGTGCTAATTTAACAAAGCTCACAGTGAGAAGTGCTCACTGATTAAAGTGCTTGATGAACAATGTTCACTATGAGAAGTGCTCACTTAACAACACGTTGAACAATGCTCACTGTGAGAAGTGCTAACTGAAGAACATTCACTGCGAGAAATGCTCACTGAACAATGCTCACTGTGAGAAGTGCTCACTGAACAACATTAACTGCGAGAAATGCTCACTGAACAATGCTCACACTGAGAAGTGCTTACTTAACAGGGCTTACCGTAAGATGTGCTCACTGAACAACACTCACTGTGAGAAATGCTCACTGAACAACACTCACCGAGAGAAGTGCTTAATAAGAAATGCTCAATGTGAGTAGTTCTCACTGAACAGTGCTCACCATGCTTAGTGCTCACAGAACAGTACTCGCTGAACAATGCTCAACAAGCAAAACTCATAGAAAATAAACATGACGCTGTGAAAAAGGGGGTGTTACTTTTTAAATTGAAATAAATACAAATCATTTTATGTAAATAGAAATAGTTTTTGAAAAAATGGGACAATTTAGCGACCGTGCGACCACATACACGCATCACAATGGAAACTCCCGATTTCTAACGAAATCGGGAAACAATTGCTAACTTTAATAACCTGTCAAGCCTCCCCGATGGGGATTTGCAAACTGGTCAATAAGTTAACTTTTAATATGTTACTTCGAAACTTTTATTACAGTATATATAGCAGAATTTTGTAACAATTCAAACGGTAAATAAATTTCAAAATATCAACAGATTGAAGTTAACATTAACTTATATTTTTATTTTTTAATAGAATTGCGCCATTAAAATTTTTAAAATGTGAAAGGAAAAAGTGTTTTGGTAAGTCATAGCGTTTTCCCTGTGCTTATACGTATCGTGTACGTTTCAACTAGCAAATTACATTTTACACCGTATACAAATGACAATAAACATGTTACATCGAACCAATTAAAAAGTACAACGAATTTGAAAGAAATGTGTCAATTGAATGCTTTTGTTATGTCAGAATGAAATCTTAGGGACTGAATGTAACACTCTTCAATGACTATATAAAATGTTTAGTTTAACAGACAGCGATACAATTTGGTCTTGTTAAAGAAGAAAGCTACCAGAGACCCAATATGGCTGAGTGTGGTTTTCCTTTCGAACCTCATATTTGGTTTCTCCATTGTCTTAATTATACCGAGTCTAATGGTGTAACGTTGTTCGTTATTTATGTTTATCGAAGTGACGATTGACAGTTACCTTGTCGTCTGTCTGTTTCTTCGTACGTCTGTGAGCAGAACTCAAAAGCAATGTCAGACATTTATTTTAAGGTTTTCTGATGACGGAAAGAGCATGTGAGGTACTGGCTGCAGGTATTTTCATGTTTTAATCTACTTTATCATAAATATATGCGTTTATTATCATTGGAAAGATCCATGAGCGCTGAGGTATTTCATAGGATATGAAATATATAAAACTAATGTTTACAATGACACTTCCGTTATCGACTGTACTTAAATGCTGAAAGTCGTAAACTTTGTCTGAGTATTATTTTACACTCGTTTCAAACATATTGTGAAAAGGGGAGCAAGTATGTGTAATATTTCTTTTTCTTGCAACGTAGTTATTTCCCTTAGACCAAAGCGCTGTAAAAGATGTCAGAATGTTTAGTGAAATCTACATGTAAATCGCTCATCTGGCCATCATTGACTATAACACAAGGTCAAAAATAGTAGAAGGGTTTTTTACTACGGGGTCCTGATTTGATCAATTTTCATAAACACCACTACATATAGAAGATAATTGTTGGTTTCGGTGTAAGATCACGATATAATTTCACCGAGTGGGCACCACAAGTGATATTTTCACCAGTGGCGCAGCCACGAGTGAAAATAACTACTTTTGGTGTTCACGAGTGAAATTATATCGTGATATGACATCTATGCCAACAAATTTTCTGTTTATTTTATGTCTCAAACTCTACTTTTGTTGATTTTTTTCTATAGAATGTCCAAAAAGCATCGCAAGCATGACGTCATTTTAACGACTTCACCGTCATATGGTTTCCGGCATTCATTACGCTCGGTATACTTTTTGACGTTAATCCGGGTAACATATTTTGTTAATTTTCACTGCGTGGACAGTGAGTTTATAGAAATATAATTCACTGTTATATTTCGATAAACCACCGTAAGACATAAAATAAAATGCTACATTTAAAATAACTAAGCTCTAAGCCTAATGGTTCTAGGCCAGAATAGTTCAGTAATTCTACCTACATAAGCCTATGTACAATCAAATGACCCCCGAGCCGGCTCAATTTTGACCCGATCAGAACAATCCTGATAGAGGTCCACTTGGCAATGTTGCATGCTAAAATACATAGTATACAAGCTCTGCGTTTTGTGGTTTCAGAGAAGAAGTTTTTAAACGCGGCATTTTTGACCCAGGAGTCATGATTTGAACAATCTTGGTATACCTTTTCCCGTGCAGAAAATATAGAAATAGAAGTAATATTTGTATGAATACATCAGTCACATTCACGAATAGTTGTGATTAATGAATATTATTTTTGATTGCGACAGATAAGCCTTATATAGAATCCCTTACGTTTTAAAAAGACTAAGAAAAATTAGGATTAACCGTCATGCAGTGTTTTGATTCCGGGAGACAAAACAATGAATGAAAATGTTTACGTCATCACATTGACGTCATTTCTTCACGCTAAAACGTTGTAGGCCTACAGTTCAGTTTAGCGGTACACATTTAAATCGATTGTCTGCTTTGTAAGGTTCTGAATCTGACGTCTTCTGCATAATGTCACAGTAAGGTATTTCGTAAATGTTGTGTATTAGGTGATTAAAGTAAAATAAGTTTGTATGATATAGCTATGTATGCTATCTTGAATGGTGGCCTGAAAAGGGGGAGTGAAATCCAACAGCTACTATTTATACAAATTTAAACATTACCGTCGAACTGAAAAAAGTCCCTGGTAGTGATGAGAGTTTTCATAAATTTGGCACATAAATAGCGAAATAATCTATGGCTTGGGGTGCTTTATCGAAATTGAAGCATTTTCCGTCAGTAATGTGCCTGTGTTATTTTTCGATAAAGCACACCGAGCCATAGATATTTTTTTTCATGTATTACCCTGTTTGTAGCCCTATATCATGATGTTATCACATAGCTTTATCTGTGTAAACAGATCACGTCGTTATTATAACATCTGTCTCACTTCTGTCGTTAAAATCTGTCGCACAGAAGCTGATAATTTGTTTCATAACTATGGTGGCTGATAAGTGCCATATCGTATTTTCACCAAGTGACCACAACGATCGAAAACACAGTAACGCTGAACGAAAACTTGAACAGGATTAATATGAGATAAAACTTTGAGCCGCTTAGCTTAATGTCGCCGATTTTTTCTTCTATTTGTTGGCTTAATATTTCGCCCCGCACGTCCGCTTGTGTTTTTGGCACAAATCAGCTACCATAACAGACACAGGTAAAACTTGATTTTACCTGACGGCATGTAAGATGGAAATGCAAAAATTAAAGTCGCACAAAATATTAATCAATTATATTATAGAATGATTTTTTTTTGTATTGAGAATTACAATTCTGTTTTTGTATGAGAAAAAGTAAAGAGTGATTGGATCAGTTAATTAAGCCGGTGTCAAGCATTACTGATGCGCTGGAAATGTACGATGCATGTATTGTTGTTTTGCGGATTAATTATATATGTCTTTCTAGGAGGTAACGTTCAACTTGTTTTTTTTTGTTTCGCCATTTCGGAGAAAAGGCGATACATAGGAATCGCTTTGTCCGTAAGTCCGTCCGTCCGTCCGCCAAAAAAACCTAACGTTGGCTGTAACTTTGCCATAACTTTTCTTAAGATTTATTCACCAAACTTTCAAATTGTATTGCGCATGACAAAAGGGCCGTGATGCCGCCATATTTTGTAGGTCAGGGTCATATTTGTCAGAGTTATGTCCCTTATATGTACTTAGTTTTTGTCACGAAAACCTAACGTTGGCTATAACTTTAAAATTTGGTCCGAGTGTTTGTGTGGATCATCTGGGATTAAAACAACAGGTAAATTTCGAGGAAATCCTTGTTAACACTATAGAAGTTACAATTTATAGCCATTCATTATACATGTAAATTGGTAAGAATGTTTTTCTTGTCAACGTCAAACAGAATGTTTGTGTTTAAAATATATTTGGGTTGAATGTTAGTCACATTTGGTTTATAGGTATCATGTAAGCGATATAGGGATATTTCTATATATATTTCGATATAGGAAATGTCAATCATTTTGGTGTTATTTTATACAATGGACATTATAAATATATGTATCATGCTTGATGAAGA
>JAUMHA010385618.1:0-12157 GCA_032359765.1 Saxidomus gigantea
CCCTGCTGGGATTCGAACCTTCGACCTCCCGCTCCCAAGGCGGATGCCTAAACCACTAGACCAAGGGAGACGGTTTATATATTGTTTGGCTACGTGCGTTAAGTTCATTTTAATTTTAAATTAGTTCTAGTGCATTTTTTTACCTTGTAAAATTGTAATGTATATTTATTTGAGAGTCCTAATATGGTAAGATAAATACATAATAATTCCTTTAGACTGTCAAGTGGAAAAACTTATTTATCAAAAATTGTCCATTAACAGATATATCCCTTTATAATTGTGAACATTTATTATTCCTGAAGAACATTAAGTATACACATATTGCCGCTTATTAGGCAACTTTTATTATTTAGTATTTATTGCATTTTTTCAAATGAACTGTAAAACGATACTGTTCTTTTTGGGTATTTTGAAAACATCGAAAAAAGCGGTTTTATATATAGTTAATTTGATCCTATTCAAAAAGATTTTTGTATAATATTTGCTGTATGAATGTGTGTCTCGAATGATTACATGTAAAAACAGTGTATTACATGAAAGTAAATATCCCAAATCTAAGTTGCAACAACACATATGGGCACTTTTCAGGTTTATCCAAGAGAATAAAAAGATCGCGACATTATTTTCAAACACAAAAAAGTGCAATATTCGAATTCTTGTTAAAATATACGAAAATCTAGCAAGCAACACTGTGTGTAATTACCATTACTACTAAGGTAATGAAACAAAACACATAGATTAAACAAGCAACGTACACATCAATCCATTTTTGTAAAATCAAAACAAAGTCGCTGATCTTATTTATTTATTCTTTCTACATGTGTCAGCATAAAACTTCCTGTTTGAAATGTTTTATTTCATGTGCGACTAAATCAGATGGACGAAGAATATCAAGTTTCTGAAAACCAAATTTCGATCTTTTTAGATTTGTTTTATTTGAGATAGTGTTAAAGGAGCTTAAGCCTGCTGTATAATGTCATTTTCTTCAGTCAGAACTTATCACCCCTGTTTAAAGAAGTTGACGTACCCGATTTGGAGGCCAGAAGATCCCATTGTAAAAGTTTGGGTTTAAACGCACACACCCCTCGCGCACAAATCCAGACCGACAGACTGTCGAAAGAATAGCCGACAAATTAAGTGGTACAGCGAAATTAATCAAATTCATAATGGCAATGATTTCCCTTGTATGGTAAATTGTATACTACAAAGCAAGAATAAACTGAACTCAGTGTAATCGCCTTGAAATGGTCAGTAATGCAAAATAAAGCGTTCAATAATAAAGCAAACATCCACTGATATTACTAGATATACAATTCAGTCATATGCCTAATCTCGTATTCTCCATCAAAATCAAGTAACATACTCATAACAATAGCAACACTATCTTATATCAAACCTTTTATTTACAAATAACAACTTTTCATTGTAAAGATCAGTTTCTGCAATGTTTGCTGCAATTTAAAGTATTAATCTTTTGCAAGTGTGGAACACTGAAAATTTGAAGTTTTTAGTTGGATAGATATATACAAGTTTATTGAACAACTGGGGTCACGACTGTACCTCTGATACTGTTGTATCATACAATATAAGAGATTTCTCGAACACATTCATTCATTATACAGCAATACATAGTCTAGTTTTAATCGGTGAATTAATTTTTTTCTATTTTAGTAATAGCAACATTGACTTAAGTGACTAAGTGACCATATAGGAGTGTTATATGTACGAAAAGTAGAGTAAAAAACATGTATGACTTTGAAATCGGACTCCAAGTTTGATTTCGTAAACTGGGAAATATATTATATCGTATGACACCATAGCCACAAGGACACAAGCTTATATATTATATAAAAAGAGATATTTCATTCAGTCGACTATCCTCACAAGAAAACCTAGTCATACCCGGATAAAGTTGATGGTAGTAATGTAAACACATAAACCATAGTGTAAAACAGTCATTGTAATAAAAAAATATAGCCTCTACCTCTACAGTGAATACATATGTTATAATGATATCAAATATGTACGATCTAAAATTCAATGGCAGGACACATACCAGTAAAAACAGTTGTGCATTAAAGTACCCGTATAAAATTGTTTGAGCATGTAAATTATTTCATAAAAGAACACAAAATAGACAGTGCAGCAAAAATGTAACCTATACAACATTTGAAATCATCTTTAAATAATTATGTATGATGAACTGACGAACACATAACTTAAAATAAACCAAGCCGCATTTTCTTGTGTATCACATTGTAGAACATGGCACCAGTTCACATCCGTCACTCGGCACACGTGTATGGTAAATATGGTTCCTTAGTTTCTGTAAGAAGAACAGAACTTTTGCAATCAATTTGGTTAAGGTGACTTCTGCTGGTATAAGCTATATACTAATATCGTTAAATACGTTCTAAGATGCTATGTAAAGATTTTGTTGTTGGTTATGTTTTTTCTCAAATATACAATTATAACAATAGCAAAAACAACATAACAATTAAGTAACTATCATTGGTGAGCTCTTACTGAATGAAATTAATACATGAATAAATGATATTTGAATAATTTCGGCATTTAAAGTATGCCACAAACTGGTTTAAACCATAAAGTTGTCTACTGTTTTGCAACTGGCCATTCTCTAAGGCCATTCGAACGACTCACGTATTGTATAAAGGCGTTTACCACTTTACTAGGAAAGACTTTTTATAGACAAAACTGGTTTTATTTGTAAAAAAAAAAACAACAGCAACATTCTTAACGTTGTTTTACATTTGTGAATATAGCGCGGTTTCTTTATCAATTGATATTGCAAAAAAATAGCATTCTTTGACAACACTTATCGTGAAGAAAAATCATTAGTATGAAGGAAAGACACTATAAAAATAGTCTGAATTTGACCCTTGAGCTTCGACCTTTAGATTTCCCTTGGCTTTTACCGTTGTTTTACAATAAGCTAAAATTACATTCACTGCTTAGTGTTCGAAATCGAACTAGAGTTTACTTTTTTGGAGATATAGAACACATTTCATCATTGATATATCTGTATTTTCATTATTTTAGTTTAGCAAATACAAAATCATTAATCGGAACAAACACTGATTGATTTTTAATTAGGTCGGCACAATCAACTTTCCACTTAAAAAAGTGGCCGTTAAAATAATTTTTATCTACAATGCCAATACATAGTCATTATAAAATCCAAGAACTCTCAAGTTATTTCTGAAAAAGGAATTATCAAACGAACTTTTTTGTCAATTTTAATTCAGATACTAGGAAGCCTATACGATTTATTGAGTATCTTTAAAAAGTCGAGAACAATGTCGTTATAACAAGAAAATATGTCATTGTAACAACCTTCATATCTCGCCAATACAAGAAAACTATCGACATTTTTCGTTGTTGTAATGATATTCAAAAGTTGTTACATCGAGATTTGTTGTTATAAAAATATATGAAACTTGTAATAACCTTTCTTTTCGTTATAGAGACGTCATAATAACTTTAACAAAATACTCAATGACAGGTTTCCGTACAAATAGTTATACTGCTGTGAGAACAATGGAAATTACTACAAATATGGATTTAACGATTTACAGAAAATAATTTTTAAACTATTTTGGTTGCTTCGATAGAAATATAGTTTCCTTACCTCAACTTCAAAGGTTGCTATGCAACAACAGTCTGGTGCTTCTTCGAGCATCGCCTCGTCGTTACTAGAACCTTCCACCTTCAGAACACAATGATGCTGAGTTACTCTTGCTGTTGCTCCACGGTGACGCACATACTTGACATGTCGTTCAGACTCACACGAACAATGGGTATCCAAGTGTTCGTGTATTGGGTTTCCTGAACACAGTCCCAGTAAAATGACATACATGACAACCAATAGTTGCACTGACACAGTAGATATGGTCCTCATCTGCAAATGCATACATGCAATCTTGTTTAAACCTTTCAATATACCTGATACGAAAGTGTATATTTTTATAACAGACTCTAATTTACTTTATAGCAAAAGCAAGACAGGCAAAACAATATGCCGTTTTGAAATGGCATTACTTCGTGAAGTGACGCTACTTTCTAAAGTCATCAGTTTATTCCGGAAGTCCATTGACATGTTTTAGTGTTTAAATAAAACGTCCTAGAAAATATAACCTACTATCAGAAAGTCAGTTTGCTTTTGGAATTCCAGAGCAATGGTCTAAAGTACCTTTCTTACACATACTATATGAAAAATTCCTTTCCGTCAGATTTCATCTGACAGATCTTGCACATATACTAAACTAATGACTCTCTACCAAAGTTTTTAATATAAAGATGATCGCGGACACTGTGGGGTTGGGGTGCGGACACAGTGGGGTTGGGGTGCGGACACAGTGGGGTTGGGGTGTGGACACAGTGTGGTTAGGGTGCGGACACAGTAGGGTTAGGGTGTTTGATATGTTTAATCTAAACAGAAACGAAAGCTTTGAAACCGTTTGTCTAAATTCATTTCGCACAATTAAAATCCCCTTCCCAAACGAATTGTTCCCTCTTTCTAAAATATTTCCCTTAATCCTTTGGCGGGAGGTGCAATTTCATCAAATTCCCTTGTCTGTATTAGTTCAGGCTAATACGGCTCTTTAGTAGACAAAAAGCGTTTAAGTTAGGTGTTTTTAAGCAATTTTTTCGCATTTGCAAAGAAATAAATTGTAACTCTAGACATTTAATATAGCTGTACAGTTTAACCAGCTGTTGAACAAAGGTAGTTGTTATTTAGTAAACATACAAGTTGATGAACGGTGTATAATTTTCAAAATGAAATTTAATACGTCAAATATTGTGAATTACACAATCTACCCTAGAGTACTTCTGACCTAAATGTAAGTATAAAACTATCGAGTTTTCAAACGTTCATTCTGACACAAGCAAGGATTGATGCCAAGTAGTACCCATTCGAGCTTAAATGTACATAATAAAATGGGTTTTTGTAGTAAACATAGTATATTCAGTAAAGGGACAGTCATCTTTACTTTATAAAATTCTAATCTGCTCAAATAAATTTAAAATAGAGAATTGTATTATTTACCTTTATATCAGGTTCGAAGTATGAATGTACACAGAATTCCTAAAGCAATGTTTATGAAAACTATCGAAGACTTGTCGTATGTCTATAAAACACTTCGAATATACTACCATATATATAGGTAAATAAAATCCCCTGTTAGTCGGAAACATGGAGACAAATGCAATCACCCACACAGCGTGTCCTGTTCTTCGCTTTTACAGTTTTGAATAGAATGACGAATCCCGAATTGAAAACACCCATGGATAGCCGATGATACGTTCTTAACTTCGTTGTTGCTCATTATTCTTTTGGTTGGAATTCGGTATTCGTGTAGTTCACCAAATCCGGTTTTTGTTTAATTGTTTTTTTTTAAATTTACAATGGAAATAATAGTTTGTACCGAACAGCCTGCATGCAGGCAAAGATTGGAGAAGACCGACGCCTAATTGAGAGTTTCATTATTAAAATAGTTTTAGTCATCTTATCTTTGCTATGGTAATAATGAGTTCACATGCGTCTTTTTCAATTTTAACATTGAGTACGGCTCATCTCAATGAATTAAACGGACATTACGACGAAGATCATTTGAAACAAAGAAAGATTTTAACTTCAGATTATAAGTGAGGAGGCGTGTGTGTTAAAGAGACAGGATTCCTCTGAGAAATTACAAAATTGTATTAACTGAGTAACTCAATGTTTGTACTTAATAAACGAACTGAACCCTTCATGTGATCGCGCTTTTTGATTTTTCAGGAATGTAAAAATCTTTAAAGATGTCAGAAAAAAATGTATTTTCTATCGTAGATGAACTATACCGTATCATGTAAGTTACACAATTGTAGTCAGCAGTTTGTTTGTGTTGTTGAGAACGACATCGCCGTGGCAATAACATCACAGTTCGGTTGTTCCGCGATCACGAATAGTTTGGAGTCCTGACAGTTTGACTCAAGGCCGGCTTCCGTGGGTCGACGGGGACTATAAACTGTCTAACGATGACGATGATCAAGAATAGAGAATTTAGTCATTATGAAACAGTCATGTCCGTTTCTTGCCCAAATTATTTGATAAAAGTTAATAATGAAGGTACTGAAGTCTAAGAATGTTATCACAAACCTAAACAAAGAACTACACCACACAATGCTTCTATTACGCATGGCAACCGTCCCTTTATGGCTTTAAATACATATAATTATATAGAATATTGAATTTACGAATAGAAAAATGACTGAGCTGCGAATATTTGGAATGTTATTTCGATTTTAACATAATCAGATATTAAAAAAATAACGAACACATGCAAAGATTTAATATCGACGCGGATATCTATCTAGCGCGTAAAATGTTGGTCGTGGTATAATAAAACCTATTTTTCTACTCTTTGTATATAGAGACAAAATTACGAGTCTAAAATAAAATCTAAAATAATGCAGACGTTTTCTTTACCTTCATATTTTGTCGCTTCTGGTAGAAAGCGTTTCTTGTTTTTGCAATATCATCAAAAATACTGCGTTATATACATGTTCTTTCGATATCAAAAGCAACGTGCTGAATATTTAGTACAAATTCGCTGGTAAGACATCTTTCTTGGTAATTTAAGATACAAGATACTTTATATCCAAAATTATCAGTGGACTTAAAGCATATGTCTGACAGTTGCTCAAGTTCATTTCCACAGAGCCTCCGTCTTTACTTTCAGTAAACACTTTTTTATATAGTGTACTATCAGAATAATATTTACTTTAACATCGGTTTATCAAATTCATTTTAAACAAATTTTGCTTTATAACAGTATATTTTCAGATTTATAATTTTTAGTAACTTTTTTTAAAATTGTTTATTTATAATCTGAAATATTTATGAAAATGCTAACATGTTGTGTTAAGAGAAGTGAAGTAGAATGTAACACCAAACAAAACAGTTTTAGCAATGTTTCTTTTTATACTGTATTAACAACTGAAATATTGATGAATATTCGTATTGGGACAACAATACAAACACGTGTATATTGTTATTTATTTTATTGTTGATTATGAGTTGATATTGTGTGGGGCTGCTATTTTTTCTGTTCGAGAAAGTGCTGATCTTATTTCAAAAACAAACAAGGCGAATTATTTGAAATATTGATATGTGTGTTTCTGTTACATAACACTAGAAAGGTGTGAACAAAAATTATTAAAAGAAACACCCATGTTTGATAACTTTTAGGCGGTGTCGTTTACCGTCACTCTATTAAATTTCCAATTGAAAATCAAACACATCTGAACAATTTAACAATGTATACTTCGTCGTTGTTTTCAAATAATTATCATATCCCGGTGACCGTGAGAAGATAACGTGAAAAGATCATGTGCCAACTGTAATAAGACAATATTTCAAATTAAACTTCTAAATCCCTTAAAATAAACTTTAATGTACAAGCAAAACCACAAGCTATCAAAACTGTCCATTGTTTAATTAAATTTAAACCAGGGCGTATTAAGAATGTAAAGCGTATTAGCAATGGTTATTGTATACTATCAAGGAAGTCACTTGAATGATCTCAAACACAAAATAATTCGGTCAGCTTTGATGAGCATAAAGTGCTCATTTGCATGACAATTTATTATTTAAAATAGGAACATAGCATTGAAAATGATAAAACTGCACGCAAGTGTAGGCCGATAAATGCCTACATTGGTTTTAAATGCAAAATAATCTTGTGATCAGGTCAATTGGTACAAAAAAATAAAATGTGTCTTATATGTCAATGAATGCAGTCATTCAAGCTTATAATAAAGAGCGTATACTTTTTTGCGTCTGATTAACTAAATACACTTAACAGGTTTAGAAACGCAAACAATTCCCCTGTTAGACATTTTTTTTTAATGACGCTATTCTTTTTATTTCATTTTTTTGCGATGAATTATTTAAACTTTTACAATAATTCAATTTTATATTGTCTTTGTTGTGTATGAATTTTAATAAATTTGAAACACGGTTACACTGTTAAAATAAATATTTTGCCACTTTTGCATTTCTAAACCTGTTGAGTGTATGGATGAGAGTGCGTTTGACAGGCTAGCTAGTTAGCAAAAAAGTGTTCTACTGCAGACTTCAAATATTTTTATAAGAAAATTATCAAAAAGATCATCTTGAAAGTGTTTTAAGATCAAAAAGAAAAAGCAAAATAAATAGTAAAAATAAAGAAAAACTACAAACCGGTCGGCCTGAATATATTGACAAGAAGACCAGTAACACATATATACTTTTGGTCTTATTTTGATCATACGAGCAAAGTTAAAGGGTATTTTGAAGGGTGTTCACAACTCACTTCTACAGGGAGTATGTATAGGCTTAGGCACAAGCACCAACCACAGGTGGAAGGAACATACTTTTGACCTTTTTTTCTTAAGCATTGATATCAGAATAAATAAAAAAAGTGATTTTTTTATATTTATTGTGATATCAATTTTAAAATGCATAGAAAAAGACATTAGCTTAAGAAAAAAAGTCGAGGTATGTTCCTTCCTCCTGTGGCACTTACTGCCTGCAAGATTCTCCAAATTTCGTTGGAAATACGAAATAGTCAACATACACACACTAGGAATGTTAAACTGTAAACTTACTGCGGGTAGACTGAAATGGGCGCACCTTTAAATGTGTGTATCATTTGAAAATGTACACTATCTGATATATTCTCAAAACATTTAAAAGTAATTTATCTTAAGAATCTAAAAAATAGGCGATGATTGAAAATTACATTGCATTCTTCAGTCTTTTGCAATATTGTTCAATATTTCCTTGAATACAGAAATGAAAAGTTTAAGTTATATTACCCTTCAGAATGGCCACATTTGGTTAAAGTCAAGAATGATGTTGGAAACGCAGTGGATTCTTTAAAAAGATATAAGAAATAAGTTTTACCGAGTAATTTTTCTGTTATTGATAGATACAAGTATAGATATACATAATCGAAAGGGTGGACTTTTTATTTTTGACAAGGATAGTCAATTATCTTTTTTACAGATTGCCTCTACATTTAATGTGAATGAAACTGTTATACAGATCATTGTTTTTTGGTTATAATTATGACAATGCTTATTATTTAGAAAGGAAGTTGTGGGCTTCTGTATTTTATACATATCTATATATATTTATATATAGCTCACATTATAGGAAACGTGTGCACCAATCCTCAGAAGCCTCCGTTAAAGAAAACTGAAATGAATTATGAGATATGTGTCCTTTTGGGCTAAACAGACCCCGTGTATATACAATATAAGTATGGTTATCGTACTAAGCTACTGAATAACTACTATCAAAGTAGATACATGTTGATAAGTGATGATACACATAATTAAAAACACTTATAACATCTAATACGCAGCAAAACGAAGACAATTCACAAATTAACTTATGCTATGTAATACAGATTTTTCAACAATTTTAACAGATTTAATGCATACCGTGGACTGTTAGGATAAAAGTCTGTAGGTTACGAGTCACTTGTTACTGGAATTTTGATACCTTCAACAGTTTAACTTGATCTAAACAGTCAGTGTTAATTCAAGTTGCTCATGTGCAAAAAAGTAGAGTTTTCTTTAAAAACACATTTTATGTCAATAAATTAGAAGGAAGCACCTATGTAAATTGATAAATTTATAAAAGTCATAGCATTGTAATTGTTGCATGAAAATATGCATCGAAAGCTGATACTTTTAAGTTAGTGCAATTTCAAACTATTTCAAGTAGAAATTTGTACTTTTTCACAAATATTCTTTTATCATATGAATAGTAAGCTTTAATGTGGTATCTAAGAAATCTTAAAACGTTGTGGGAAACCCCCCCCCCCCCCCCAAAGCGACTTTTACGTCAACTGTGAATGAGCAGCATTGAGGTAACACACATAATTGCTCAGTCAGAGTTTTGAGTTTTTAAAGTCTGCTAGCCCAGTCGGGCAATAAATATATCAACCTATGCACCATGACTCTGGTGTACAAATATATCGTGTAATGAATTGTCAAATGCTGGGGAAGATACGCTTGATTTGAACCAGGTTAGCTAGTTAGCTATTCACTAATCCAATAACTCATTTCTATTTTCTTGAAAACTGAAACTGTGTTATGTCTATTAAAAGGCGTCAGACTGTACCTAAATTAAGTAGATTTAATTTTGTATATCAAATTTTCACCAAATAAAAATGACTTTCGCATGTATATAGTTTATTGTACAAAGTTGAGTAACACGTGTATAGAGGAGTTTTTAAAGTATTTCCTATGAGTTCCGGAAGTACGATAAATATGCAAGATATGAAATTAATAATGATATGTTTGTATCTAAGCGATATTAAGAGGAATGCAGGAACCATATAAAAAAATATCCTGGTCTCAATTCACATAAATCACCATCTTATATCCTAGCTTTATCAATCAACAACAATACGTTACTAAAAAACTATAATATTATCATGATACAAATCAACGTTATGACAAAAGTCGTCATCAGGATAAAAGTTAAGGAAAGGCTCATGTCAAACTATTATCAAATCAAACAGCGGAAAAACATGATCGACACTGATGGTGTGAAACATCACCCATTTCTTGATGTTGGAATGAGATATAACAAAACTGCATTAAAACTCATTTTCCAAGCCCTGAGGGAGAAGATATATTGTGTCTTAAAATTTGAAAACATTTCATAATTGTCAGCAAACTCAACAGCAAATGAAAATGATTTGAAAATTAATTGATTTAAAAAGGTGTTTTACGTTCACGTGACAGTGCGGAGATTAAATATGAATATGAACACAAGAATACATGTAACACCAAGCCTCTAGATATGCTTTTGAAGGCACTTAGTTTGAATATGGATTATCTGAAGTCAAACTCTAGGTCATGGGGAGAAAAACCTTGCGTATGGCATAAAAGTGACACTCATTGAATCTTCATGAAACTTGGTCAGTATGATTGACTTGATGAAATTCAAAATGTGGGTAATCTGGGATCAAAAACTGGGTCAACCGGTTAAAAGTTTTGTGTACGCCATACAGGTGTCATTTACAGCCTAACATATATAATGTAAATTAGTCAGAAGGTTTGTCTTGAGATGGTCAAACAGCTGTTTGTGATTATGATATATAGTTTAGGGTTGAACTTTGGTCACATATTGCCATAAGTAGGTATCATGTGAGCGATATATGGCCATCTTCGCCCTCTTGTCATACAAGTAGGTGTTCGTCAGTGAGCAATCTTTTCCGCTGCCGGTTTATTGACACTTTACAACCAACAACATAAGCTTTGTTGGTGTGTATTTATTTGCACATTTTTAATACATAATGTGTTGATACTTCATTGTATTCAAAGCATCTAGTTTTTAACAAAACAGGTAAAACATTTACTGTTTCAGTGATAATGTATCTGTTTATTTCTCACCGAGGGGGGCTATATCCGGTGTACGGTGATCCACCGTGGTGTATAAGCTACATTCTAGACCATTATTTGATATGGACAGAGACCTTTATACACTTATAGGTCCGCGACAAAGACATTTTGAAAGATGATATAACTTTAATGCTCGTTCGACATAACGAGTTATAATGTTTTGCCATTGCTTGCGTGGGCATTTCACACAAAGTCATAAAACTTTGTAAAACACATTTACGGAAGCCAAAACAATTTTCGCAAAACTTTCGAAAATCTTATACTTTCAGTCTCGCAAGTAGATCATTGTTAATGAAACAATGGGTATCCTGGTGAACTGTGTGCTTATGGCCTGTGATATTCTAACATTAGGTACTCCTTATTTGTTCTTTGCCTTCAGCCTGTGTTTTCCTTTTGAACTTTACCTTTAGTTTAGTCAATATTTAATTAACTTTATTTACAAATTATGAACATAACATAACATAATCGGTACATACAGAATAGAGTAGAAAGCTAATAGCTTTTTTTTTTAATCTCTCTAACCTTTCGTGTTTTCTGTCACTCTTTTGTGATAAGTCTTCGTTGTCATAAAGATATGACCCTAACGATAAGATAAGATAAGATAAGATAAGATAATAGGATAGGATAGGATGGGATGGGATGGGATGGGATGGGATGGGATGGGATGGGATGGGATATGGGATGGGATGGG
>JAUMHA010385640.1:0-12155 GCA_032359765.1 Saxidomus gigantea
TTTGTACAGAGGAAAGGAGAAAGATAAATTCCTGGCACTAGTAGCTGTGTGGGCACAAGAAAGCAAACGAATATCTCTAAATGAAGTGAGAAAGGTAAACACAGCTTCAGAGCATGTGAAGAGAATAGCAGATGTATTCGACCATCAGTTAGATAGGAGCTTCCTCGAAACGATACGACAGTCATTAGATTCGCATGTCGGAGGGTACCTTGTCTTCACTGAAGCCACTGGTGACTATACATTCAATCACAACGTCATTGGTGATATGGTTGGATTGGTCGTCGGAAAGAGGAAACCACAGGAAACGTTGGAAATTTGTCCTAGAGATTTTCTTATGGAGTATATTACTGTTGATGATGCTGGAGCAGACGAGTTCAAAATAGTTGTAAAAGAACGACAGTTTCCAGACCTTGCCGAAAAATGCACTAACATGCTGTTGCGCAACAACTGTAACAAAGTTGCAGAAAATCCATCTTTAGATGAATTTCAAACTCTACAGAGGAGGGGACAGAGAAGTAACGACATACGCATACTAAGTAAGATAGATTTTGGTGTCATTAAACATAAAGCGTTTAATTCCGAACGGTTTGTTGAAACATTTATAGATTATATAACGGAGAATGACCTTGTGGAAGATGTTTTCAATGTACCAGTTATGACAATGAAGGGATACTTTCTTGATTACGGGATATCAATGGAACGTCTTGACATGTGTCTGTTAGGATATGCATGGTATAGCGGAGCAGCTGTTCTTGCAAAGGAAGTCATCACTAGAGAAATTCTTGGAAGAGAAAACTTCGATAGTTCAGTTTCTTTACTATTGGCAACACATTCGAAACAACGGGAATCGGTAGAATTTCTACTAGAGCATGGTGCAAAGGTAACGGGCGACGTTATATATATCGCTACACATACGAGTGTAGAACTATTGAAAAGACTTCTACAACAACCCGGTACGAATGTGAATGACCGAGGAAACGCGATAAATGGAAACTATCCTTTGATTGTTGCAGCACGCAAAGGTTTCACTGAAGCTGTCAACTGTATGATAGAGTTTCAAGCTGACACTGGGGTACAAAATACAGCTAGAATGACGGCACTGCATAAGGCAATATTGTATAAACAAAGCGAGATCATGAAATCTTTGGTTGAGGCTGGTGCACCACTGAACATCAAGGGAGGCAAATTCAAAAGAACACCCATGCACTTAGCAGTTGATTTAGGAAACGAGCGGCTTGTACAGTATCTGCTGGGAAAAGGTGCATCATTGAGAATAAAAGATCATAGGGGACATTATCCAATACACATCGCCGCCATTCGTGGTCATATTCAAATTGTCAGGAATCTCTTTAATGCTGATAAAACACAAGAAACGCTACGTATATCATCATATGGAACAAAATCAATTATCAGAGGTATGTCGTTATTTCATGTTGCAGTCTGGAAACAAAGCCCTGATCTATTAGATGCATTGATTGCTCTGAAGGCAGATCCAAACGTCCAAGACTTCTACGGTCAGACGCCGTTGTTTTTTGCAATAATGCAGAAGCAAGAGGGATTCACTAGAAAATTTATAGCCTATGAAAAATGTGACAAGAGAAAACCACAGAAACAAGGTTATACTCCACTTCACGCAGCAATTCACGACAATCAGAAAGATTTAGCGATAGCATTAGCCGTGTATTCGGATGTTAATGCACAAGATAAGTACGGGAAAACTCCACTTCATGTCGCCTGTGAGAAAGCCAAAATTGAGGTAATAAGTATGCTACTCACAGAGTATGGTGCAGACCCAAGGATTGTAACGAAGAGAGGTGATACAGTTTATCATATACTTAGAAGATGCAAGAAGAAACTGCCCGAGAATGGGGAAGACAACTCAAAACAGGCAGAGCAAATGATTGCGGAGTTCGATCCTGAGTTTGCACAGCAGTTGCCGAAGTTGATGAATAAGTCTGGGATTGTAATTAAAGCAAGACCAACACAACGCCTCAACACAAATATACACATTGATTTTGGCGATGTGTTTGATATAAATGAAGCTTCCCCGGATGATTACGATGTTTACGATGTTGAAGATTTATTTGATGACGGTGACTATCTCCAAGATATGCATGAGGATTTTGACGATGGCGGGTTTGACGAATATGATGGCTGGTAATTACATTGATGTATTACGTAATTTGAATACCATTTGTTTGAAGGAATGAAGAAAATTTTAATGTGTTTCAATCAAACCTATGTGATATAATAAGCAATTAACTTTGAATTCTTTTAATGAAGGCAGATAAAAGCAAGCTACACATTAAACAAACATTTATATTATTTGATATGTATACAATGTATTGCAAATATTGTTGTATACTATAATACCCCTGCTGGGTATATTATAAATTTTGTTTACCAATGTGTTGACATGTTTTTACAAACATGCAATTATACTTTGCCTGAACATGTTGTTATTCATCTTTTTCCAGTCTACCGGACAATACTTAATACTTTATTATTAGTAATGCATGTGGCCAGAGCCGCACGAAATTGATAGACATAAGATGGTTGCAAAAGTTTCACCATCAAAGCTTATAAATTACACGAATTCCTACTGACCTCATTTTGACCTCAGTCGTGATGAGTTGAGGTAGTGACATGCTAAATCAGCCGATCTTGTACTTTTGTCAGATTCGAAGGGCGAAACAAATGTACAAAAATATATTTTTACGTAAACCAACGACACTAGTAATTGAACTACACTAATCGAAACTTCTAACGCCCCTTAGTTTATATTTTGCAATAAGTCAACTAAACGGAAGTTAGGCGTTATGAAATTTAGACCATATCACAAACATTATATCTCCAAATTGACTGCAAACTTTTGAACAATTTCGACATCAACTCTTTGTTTTACGATTGATTCTATGACATGACCATATAAACTGAAATTCACAAAAACATTGTATTTATCTGTCGGCTAAGATTTTACAAAAATAATCGATTTTCGCCCATCTAACATCACATTATGTTACTTTTAAGATAACAAGTTCATAAAAACGATATTAAAATTTATCAAATTACAAAATCACAATAATTTCCACCAAGTATTCCGGCTAAGTAAAGTGAACAGCGCTCCTCTATTAGCGCGTGTGACTGCGCAATTCTACTACACTCAGGTGCCAAAAATTAGTCAATTTTTTGGCGGACAAAGAGTGACTACAATCAATACACATTAAATATAAATTTCTTACCTTAATCTTCTATGAATCAAATTAATACTTGGTGACAAAACCCTTTGATATCAAAACTTGTCTGCAGCGTCTTGGTAAAGATCTATTTAAACATATGCATATTGACACAAGGTCAGGTCGAATAACGCATCTCGCGACTTTAACGCCACTTATTTGAAATTGAACTTTGAGCAAGTACAATATTATGATACTTTCTATAGTTACTGTATCTCTTGAGAATTCAAAGGATGTAAAACACTTTGTTACAAAATTATGGACATAATTCTTAGAAAGTTTAATTTATGCTACAAATAAAGTTTTCGCACAGGTGAACAGACAGTAAGCCAAAAGTAAATTTGAAAAATATGAGATGGATACTAATCACATGGGGTAGTAATTTGAAAAAAAAAAGAAAATTAGAACATTTTTGTTTTCTAGTAGCGTAAATAAGCAAAAAATAAATGTAACAAGTTCCTTATGTTGCGCGCTGCTTTCTGACATACCTATCGACCTCGCCATATCTTGATTTGACATTCGGGCCATTTTATGTTTTTCAGTGAAGGTTCACTAAAATGCACCCAATCAGATAACAGGACAAAGGAAACCCTGCTATATTACAATCTGATTACATTACTGTTTGTAGCCATAACATTTCTGTCAACTTTGATTTTGCACGCACTCAGACTTGAAATCCGGTAATTCTAGGTGGAAACCTGCTATATTAGACCTTGCAGTTCAACTTTTGTTTTGAGCATTCGTAAATCAAACTGAGACGGAATGTGCATAACCACTAGATCTCGAGTCAAATCAAAGTAAATACTTGTAATAGACTTCATTAATGCATACACGGGGCCGCACCAGGAGGAAGGATGCTACATTTGAGCTTTTTTCACTCTATAAGTCGCATTTCTTGAGCTAACATGTCAAAACCCGGAACAAACGCGTATGTCAACAAGAAGACTGTTCAGTTATGGCCACATTGTAATGTCAAAAGTTAAAGTTTCTTGATTTATACAAAACTGTCCTACAGTATAATGCTTCCAATCCGTAAACCTCTTTTCATCAAAAATCCAATCATTTTAAGAAAGTATGTGTTTGGCAGTAATACCTCATTAAAATTGAATAAGATGCTCAACCATACGAAACATTAAGAAATGTCAGGTGAGTATCTAGATCAATGAACAAACTGTAGCAAAACCTTTTTACAGTAAAGTCACATCTCCGTTGAGACGTTAACGAATTTGTGTCAGAACGTAACAAACGTAATCATTTCCACGGTCTGCATATAAATTGAGTTGTCTCGTGTTGGCGGGAGGGATGGGGATTCTGCAACAGGAAGCCAGCACGATAATATTGTGTTCTACTATTTTTGTTTCGCCATATTTGTAGTTGTTTCGCGCCCTTTGACGTGCTGTCGTGCTTGCGCAAACGACAACACGATCGAGACAGCGACGATAAAATAGCGAAACACTGAAAGGTTGCCACATTTGCATGGGGCAGTTTACTCTTTGTAATCTGTCATTGTATACTCCAGATTCGTCATTCTATGCCTTGAGAATTTCCGTTTACTAGCGTTTCAACGTTCAGACTTTGTCACAGGTTAGCAGAGTTACTCAGTACTTATGGAGAAACTTTGAAATTTGCCTAGGCATCTTTTGCTAAAAGATGGTGAGAAATGAACAGTGATAGAATAGATATAGAAATGAATTCGGACTCCAAGCAGCTTTCGGACCCACGACCTTCGTACTGGGGCCCTGTTTTTGTCGATGTTTCACCCTTGCAATGTCGTGTTGTCGTTTCTTGCTTTCGTTATTTCGCGTTGGCGACCACGCCGACACGAGAACAGGACAAAAATGTTTCTACTTCTTCATGTTTACAAAATGTACCCACAAACGTGTACATATGTTTCGCGAAACGTCGTAAATGTAATGTCTACGTTTTTTTTATTCCTTTAATTTGTCTTTGTCAGATTGGAATATGTCCTAGTACAAGATGAGCAAGTTTTTGAAGTTTTCGGTGAAAGATGGTTCTAGTTAAATAGAAACGATGATTTCGCTTTTATAACAGGGGACTTTTACAGGCGTCTTCCTCTCAGAAAGTTTCTTTCAAAAACATGTAGTTTTCCCCTAAAATGAACTTTATATCACGATATGTTGCTCCCCTTAATTTGTAAAGATTTTGGGAGATTTACCTGTTTAAGATGAAGGAAGAAAGAAAAACATTTAAAATGTATAAGGAAGAAATATAAACATCTTTCCCCTCAAGTAGTCTTCGGACTTCTTGTATAACACAGGACATGTGATTATCTTTACATAGCTTAAAATAGTACCGAGAAAGCAGTTTTAAAATGGATATTTTTCATAGATAAAAACGTTCAACAGCCCTGTCAAAGTGAGTTCACGCTCCGAAACATTTTGCCATGCTCCTAACGTAACGAAATTAATAAAAACAAATTGAGGAAGTATGGGCATGCAATATGAAGTCCCATGTCGGTTTGGTGTACATATCTATACTTTGAGAAAGGTAATGCAATGATAATGCCGGGGAGATCGTGTATGTTACATTCCCTTTAATTTTGTATTTGTGTACAGGTGGTATTATAGATACGGCTTTATAAAACCAAGGTATAAGACCTTAGTGTGACCTTAACCTTGGAAATAGGTGGCTGTATGATGTTTGCGATGCATCCTTATGGTACGAAAAATAATTGTAGGTCTACACTCCATGCAAGTACAAGCTACAGTGAGGACAGGTAAAATTGTTATATAACACTATGTGAAAGAGTGTGAGCCTTATGCATGACTTTTAGCTCGGGAGTAGGTAGCTGGGTGTTGTTTATGACAAACCTTCATCACTTAGGTAACAATCCTGTGAAGTTATATTCAAATTGATTCATGCACTACAAGATACATAGTGGAAAGGAAACATTTCAATATACCACTAATTCACAGTGTTCGAGCCCTTAAGTATGACATTGACCTGGGTAGCAGATGAGTTTGCGTTGTGCATTACACATCCTCATCACATGGGTAACAATTGTGTAAAGTTATATCGAAACCGGTACCTACATGTGGAGGATACAGACCGGAATCAAAATTACACATGGTATTGTTTGAGGCCTTAATGTGACATTGAGCTTGGAAGTAGGTGGCTGATTGTTGTACATGACAAACTTTGCCACGTAGGTAATAATTATGTGAAATTATATTAAAATCTTTTCATGCATGTGGAAGATACAGACCGGAAATGAAATTTCATTAAGAATAGTGTTTGAGCCCTACTTGAGAGCCCTAAGTGTGATCTTGGCTTTAGGTGTAGGTGGTTTGGTGTTGGCTTGGCTTTGTATGTGACTTCAGAAAATGTTCTGTCGGGAGTCGAACCCGCAGCTACCAGTTCATTAGACAAGTGTTTAACTGCCTATACGTAACATTTTCTACCTTTTACAGAAGTGACTTTATGACTTTATGGGACTATTTGAGAGGTTTCTCTGGATTCTTATTTGATTATTGAGTCCGTAGCAACATTAACACACTTACCGCGGTACATATATATATATATATTAGGTGAAAAAAACATAATTGTTTATAAGTATTGTTGATACACACTCTCAAAGCTTATTTGCAATCTTAAATTCCCGGTAAGAACTTAGTCACATGCTTGTTACGAGCAGAAGTTACCTCGGAAAATTATTTAGCAGTCGTGAAAGTACTCCTACCTTTAAGTCGGGAATGTAATTCACAGATAGTTATTTGAATATAAGTTGCTCACGGCATATTTGAAACAGCGTACTATTTTTGTCAAACCCAGTACTGTGAACACTGCGACTAATTACATTCCAGTAGGGAAAGACACACAATTATTTCGTCACGTGCAGCACAGTACGCACTTCTTTGGAAGCGAAAAGCCGTGGAACTTTGCAATATTTCAGAAGGGAATGACAATGACAATTATCTCGCCATACACAATATACTATTGTAGGTTTTGCGATAGTTAAATGAACTTTGTACGTAACTTAACAAGTCACCAAATCTCCCATAAGACCATGATTGTGAAGAAACCCGCTGCGGGTTTGGGTTTGTTTTTCAAAAAACGATATGGCCGAGGAATATTAAAATGGTCTCCGTCAGTCTGTCCTCTTGGTCATCGATTGAGTGTTGTGCCAGCTCCCTGTCTCTGTAACCTCTCGAACGATTTTGATAAACTTGAGACAATTATTCATCTCACCTAGACGATCTGATAAACAAGTTGCAATTACGCATGCTCAGGATGTAACAAGCTTATGACTTGAGTGATTTCACTCCTTATCCATTAACTCTATGAAGAAAAAGAAGTTTTCGTCCATAGCATTTCATTTAAACCACAAACGGATTTCCTGATACTGTAGTTATATGTTCCAGTGAACAAGACGGTGAGCAGAATAAGCATATGTCTAAACTGTTCAGGCTCAATGCCAAGGTGAAACTATATATGTCAGGGGCTTCAGCTATAACAGTTTAGGAAATATTGGAAACGGATGTTAATATTAGTTAGTATTTCTAAATGATTGGTTTAGCAAATTTAATTCCTTCAACTTTGCTTAAAGTGAGGAGGATATATTATCTCTTTGAAAGTATTGCTGATATTAAAGTAGTCTTATGAAGTATTACTTCTTGCAAGACAATTTCATATATTGACATGTAACGACGTTTCACTGTTTATTGTTAAGCCCAGTATATATTGAACATAGAATTATGCAGCGGAGATTGTAAGACTTTTATTAACATTTTCGAAAGCAATTCGTTGGTTGACAATTACGTTTTGTTATTTCTCAAACGGGCTTTGACTTGATGACCATTGTGATGGCATATTAATACACAAGCGCATACTTTAATGTGTTTTCTCAGATTTTTAACGAAATAAAAAAGGGTTTGAACTGCGGCAGTACAAATATACTGCGTGTTTGAATTCCTTAATCACCAAAAGACTTTATAGAGTATCGTATGCATAATAACGGTACTTCGTAGAGAGACTTCTACAGAGTACGTGAGATACCAATGCATCATGATTACGCAAACAACATTCTAAATAAAGACTTAATTACAACCTGTAGCATTCCATGTACAAGATGTATTCAATAGCCATATTTCGACATCTTGTATACAAGTTTTTTGTTTTTATTTTATCTTTATTTCATTTTAAATGCTCAATTTCACGAGTTATTGCTACAAACATTCGCATGCTATAAATTTAGCTATAAATCATGCATATAGATAATTATTTTATAAGAAATAACAAATACACACAAAAACGTACATTTTACTAATTATTTGGCATCAACAAACATAATTTTCCCTTAACAGAAAGGTAAACAAAAATACGGTCATTCACAGCATGTGTTTCTTATGTAAAAAATGGGCGAAGCGTCGTAGCTTAACCGATACTGGCCTTCGTTTAGAACTGCCCTTCGATTATATGAAAATAGCCACCGGTGGTAAAAAAAATAACTACAATGTTTTACCGTTAAACTATTTACAAAACGCGGTCGATAAATCGAGTACAGATGAAGGGAATTACCTCAGGCAGGCAGAGTTACCATCCAGCTTAGATACCTCAACATAGAAAAGTTCCTTTCTGCCAATCAGACTGACCTATATATTAGTCATATGGAAATGTTAAGATTAATATTCCAGAATTTCTACTCTTTTTTCCTTTGTACCAACAAGGTTCATGTTTAACTTTTTTGTGCCTCTTAGTATGTCTCCCCAAAGGTTTGAGCCTTGCATTTCGTGTCCGCTCAGTATCTTCTAAACCCCTCTAAGGATTTTCATTAAACTTGGATCAGATGTTCACTTCAACTTCACGATGTGCAGAACCCGTGAACCAATCGCGCCGGCTCAATGTCAAGGTCACAATTAGAGATCAAAAGTCATGTGACTATATTTCGAATTCGCTCCATATCTCTTGAACCCCTTGAAGTATTTTAGAATAACTCACCACAGATGTTCAGCATATTGACACGATGTCCAGACGGCATCTAACAACCACTTTGGTTCAAGTTCAAGGTCACTGTTACTAAAAATAGAAAAATGGTCTCCGCTCAATAACTCGAGTTAGGAGTGACCAATTACAATGAAACTTGGTGTGTAGGTAGCTTGCTGGGAGAGAAAGAAATAAATGTTGTTTTTAAATTGTTTTAAGCAGAAAAAGCAAAAAAGAAATTCTGGATTTCATATTTCATTTCAATGTGATCCCATTCGATACTAGAAGTTAGCACAATTACACAACTGCTTGGTTTTGGCGCAGTACCTACTGTTCCGATTGAGAAGATACCATTGTCCGTGTCATTCCCTTCTGGAATATGTTCACAGCTGCTGAAAATGACCTGCAGTCCAGCTGCTGAAAATGACCTGGAGCACATTAACTATATTGTGTATGACAAGATGTATAATTGTCTGCTTCATTCCATACTGAAATGTTAGCACAGCTCCACCACTGATGCTATTTCGACACAATCTCTACTATTCTTGTGTGACGAAATAAATGTCAATCACTCCCTGCTGGAACGTTAGCATAGTCCCACGACTATTGTGCTGCAAAACCTACTCTATAATATGTTGCGAGATAATTGTTCTTGTCATTCCGTTCTGAAATATTGCACAGTTCGACGGCTTTTCGCTTTCAAAGTACTTATTTTAGTTCTTACCAGGAATGTATGATTGAAATTAAGCCAACATCATCCATCTTTGAGAGTGTATATCGATGATATATATAACATTACGTAATGTTTTTTTACCATTATGTGTACCGCTATATACGTGTCTTAATGTTGCTACAGACACAAAAATTTAATAAAAGAATCCAGGGAAACCTCTCAGTACGTGCCGTGCTGGCTTCCCCACCCAACGCGCGATACCGACGAAAATCAACACTTGAAATAACGATGTTTCGATTCTCCCTCGCCAACACGAGACAACGACAAGCAAAGGTCGAAACAACGAAAGGTCGCCACGCAACAGCACGACATGGCATTCGTCGAAATAGCGCCATTTCGTTGTTGTTTTTTTGCCCTTAATATGTCGTGTTGTCGATGTTTCGTGCTGTCCTTTTATGCAGACGAGAACATTACAAAAATGAAAGCAGAACGTCTTGTTGTACCAACTATCTTCAATATGACCCGTAGTCTATTTACATGATTTTCCTTTGAAATGAAGCAGTGTCTTAGATGTTCATGTGTAATAGTCAAATAGAAATGCATGAAAACTATTACTTTTGTTACATTCTGGCACAGCTTTGTAAATGTTTTAATGAAATATGACTTGACTGTAAAAATGGTTCTGTGATTTAGATGTCCAAGATGCTTATAAAGCTGGTTTACGTAAACACATTTTTATTCATCTGTTTCGCTCTTCGAATCTGACAGAAATACCAGAGCGACTGATTTAGCATGTCACTACCTCAACGCATCTACGACAGGGGTCAAAATAGGGCAAGTAGGGTTGTCCGAAACGCACTATTAACTGTTTTATCCATAAGTCGCTTTAATACAAATGTAATGTATCACCTCTATGTCGAGAAATGTTAGTAGGAGTAATATATGTGTTTTTATTATTAAACGTATGCGAACATTCACCCCATATACACTTCCTAGGATCTTATTTCTATCAATTTTGTGGGGTTCTAACTACACGCATGGCGGCTAATAAAGTATTGCAGTACTATCCGGTCGGCTAGAAAAATATGAAATTTGTTTTTTTTATCTTTCATGTTCCGACGGCAAAATGTAATTAGTATACATGTTTGTGAATGCATCTCAACGTATTGGTAAACAAAATTTACTATACAACCAGCAGAAGTTTTAAAGTATGTAACAATATTTGCAATATACATATCAAATAGTGTCATTTAGTGTATCTTAATGTATTGCTTGCTTTGATTTACCTTCAATAAAATGAACTTAAAATTAACTACTTCATGTATCATAGTTTTGATTAAAACACACTTTTTCATTCCTTCAAGAATATTGTATTCAAATTGCGTACATTGTAATACATCGTTGTCAGTACCAGCCATCATATTCTTCAAGCCCACAGTCGTCAAAATATCACCAAATAGATCTTCAACACCGTGATCAGGAAATCCAGGAAAGCTTCATTTAGACCATTTAAGTACACTAGTTGAATACGAGATGTTGAAACACAGATTTAACCTCCAAATTGCTATGAAGTCTAAGTGACTGCAGCCGTTCTGACTCAAAAATGATAATAATATAAAACAGCAACGACAATAAAACACTATCTTAATAAAGTATATATTATTACTAATGTATATGTTATCAGAGTGTTAATTATAACAATGCAGGCACTGCTAAAAAGCAACTGGTACACTGTTTTTTTAAATTGTAGTATGGCATTTTTAGTTCATAATCACTGTGGATCACAATAAACAGGATATAGCCCCCTCAGTGAGTAGTAAATTACACGCGAAGAAAAGTTCTATTTCTACCGCTGGTAAGTTTTGCAGAAAATCTTTGTTATTTAATCATTCTACCTACAATCACTTATTAATTTTGATGGTTGTTTTATGGACCTGTAAATAACAAGAAACCCCCAGATGGTTTTGATATTCTGAACTGTACGATTTTCGTCTTTTATTGAAAGAGAATTTTAGCCTTAAAACTTTTAACTTTATATCTTTGATGTCGATGAGCCCGCTGTAGTTGATGTATACATGAATTAAAATATGTCGTGTTATAAAATAATGTGGATTTCAGTTTTAGAATAAAGTTACAGGAAAGCTACTAATACGTAGAGAAAATGGATAATGTATTAATAAAATTCTCTGAAACTATGCGAATAAGAAAAAAGAGATTGATCAATACTGAAGTAAACTAGACTCACATAAATCACTTGGAAGAGAGAAATCGTACTAATTGCACTTTGATCATTGAAAGGAGAT